>NIJG01000099.1:3998469-4040190 GCA_002201625.1 Euglossa dilemma | reverse complement strand
ATATATATTCGTCGATAAGTGTTTCGCGATATTTACCGCGCTACGATATCAGCCGATCAAATCCGATAATTCGTAAACGTCTCTACGACCCGGTGTACGCGATTGAAACTCGAGTCACGCGAAATCAGTAGCATCGAACTGCGACACTAAAGTGGCAAGAGGTCTCCCGAGTGCCCAACCCTTGAATAGCAAAAATGCATTGGATGTTAGACGTATCTTATACCTCGGCTGCGATATAAATTCTGCCGGCGGTATCGCGGCCTGAAAGCTGCATTTCGATCGACAAAGCGCACGCGCAACGGAAACGTATCGACGATGGCGGAATAGAAAAATCGCGAAATCCTTAAAATCGAGATGATTGAAAAGGAGAGGGACGTTCCTCCGCGATGCATATTGATCATTCTATATCCAACTGGACAATTCTCATGGAGTTCCATATCGTAGTGAATTCAAGCAGATCTTCCCGATGCACGAAAAGTATTCCTTTTATTGCGTATAATTTCTTACCGCTGTCCGCTTCGATTGCAATAATCATACGTTCGTACGAATTACGCTCGTTCTGGCTGCGTCAGTGGAAATGAATTCCCTACCCGCTTTGGTCCAGCGAAGAACAGAATATCCGTTTTCTGCTCTGCGCTTTTGCGTTTCGCTTCCTCATCTTCGCGATTAAACGGCGACACGAATCACCGTTAATCGAGCGAAGACGCTTTCCTAGCGTTTGCATCCTAACTCCAATTTCTCTTTCAAAGGAAAAAACAGTTTCGAATGATGGACACGCGAGATGGCCAGTTAGTAGTAGCGAGTCGTAACGATGCAACGCGTATTCTATAGAACCGGTCTCACCAAAGTCACGTAATAAAGTCGCATTAGCAATGCTCGATATAGCCACATTCGTTTCGCTATCGATGGACGTGACGTAGAAAAGTGGAACCAACAGTATAGAAACGTACCACGCGATCTAATGGTTGGAATACGTAATTCGAAATTACGAAAGACGATCTCGGGTAAGCAGTGAAACGGCTGAACGCCATCTCTTAGTCCGTTTTAAAATGATAAAGCCTATCCTTCCGACCATCTCCGGATTCTCCCTGTGTGTGCACGAGGATAATGTTGAATTTGCCCCTGAACAACAAGAGAACGACATCCAAGTTCCGTGAAAGTTCCGAGTTATAATTACCGAGTAGTTGAACATTTCAGCAATTAAAACTGGAATCTTTGCAGTTACTCCGAGTTGATTCTTAAAATTATCTGGCTGTTTCACCGACGGTGACTCTTTTACGATACCCCTGAAGCTCAATGGTCGTTACAGTTACTCGACTAGTTTTTAAGGATTTACTTTCGCGAGATTTATGCGGTTCGCTCGCAGCGGTAGACGTAATGATAGTCGAATTTTTAGGATTATATCGCGCTTCCTTGGGAAAGGTTTCCAGTGATTAATACGATTAATATCCACGCGATTCACTACGGATTCTCAAAGAGTAGAACTATGAATGGAATTAAGCAAAAGGTAGATTATATCTACCGACGAATTTCTCGTTACAAAAAAAATAGAAATTTGAAGACCTTCTACTTTAGTCAACGATATTTTTAAATCGGTAAATAAGAAATCGGCGTTACACGCATCGGTGAGTAATTTTAAATTTGATATAGTAATTAACATCGATGTTCAGAATCTGATTCGACAAGCCTCTCGAGTGCAAAGGGTTAAAATGCGAAATATCTGAAGAAAAGGGTAAAATTATCGAAGCATGCGAACCAGAAAACTCTCCATATAGATGTCCTTTCGAACTGAAGAAAGGAAGGTAAATTTATATTTGGTATTTGCTACAATGCCATGGAAATCGACGATTTTTCACAGCTATTAAACGCGTATGCTTTGGCAATGAAATTTCTCTATTCCACCGTTTCATACGCCGTCTCTTTCCCGTTATAACCCGGAAATAATGTCTGCTTTATAAGTCAAAATCCGCGAGCGACGAACAATCTGGCTGAATGAAAATTCGATTCCTTTGGCGGGACGCAACAAGCATAAGAATATCGCGTGTCAGTTTCCACGAGGTTAAACGGATTTTGCGGAATTTCAGATAAATACCCCGGCATTCGGGCGAACCTGGATGGAAGAAACGGATTAAATTACACAGCAAAATGCGAATCGCGGTAAATTTCGATATCGATTCCAGTGGAACTCGAGCAGGAAAAACGTTTCCCTGTCCGCTTCGCAGCCTCTCGCTAGTTCCAATTGAAAAACGACACGACACACGGACACGAGGTATTTGCCAATAATATCGCCAACGAAAACTTCACGTAGTCATCGCCGGATCGTTTAAGTGCTCCACGGACCGATCTCTGCGGAATTTTTCGTCCGAAAGACGATGTGAAAAATGGCTTGGCCACACGGTATACGTTCAATGCACCCTTCCCGCCCTCCTCGTCGGCCTCCTCGTCTCCGGGGCCCCGTGCATTTCATCTCGATTTTCTAACGTTTGATGCGCGTTTGATGGCCTAGCTAATTAGGAGGTATTCGATCGTTGAATATCTCGAGCGAGCTCAAAAACGATCTGATAAATAGATGCTCCGAAGGAAAACTTCGTACAAAAATTACCCTCCGGCCATTCTCTTCCGTGCCTAGTTCCTCCGATGCGAGTGCGCGTATCAAGCGAATAAGATACAACAGGTTCTCCGATTCCATTAAGCGGGTACTTTCATATGTACCGAATGAAAGGAGAGGAAAAAGAACATTCCACCTTCGCGTTTAATTTTTCTACTCTTCGACGACTATCACCGATCGTAAAATGTATAATACATAGCTCGCGTAGCAATTTTAAGTATCTTTATACAACGCGATACAAGCGATACAAGGCTATGATTATAAAGCGGGAAGAACACGAGAATCTTTGATTATATCGTGGCTAATCGTTAAGAAATCGAATTTCGACGAATTGCATGGCGCGAAGATAGTAAATTTAGTATTGCGATAGTAACGTAATAGTAACGCGATAGTAATGCGATTGTAACGAAACGATCAGACGTTTATAATTTAAATACACCGACCTGCGATACGACGCCAGCTTCGTTCCTTCCTGCCATGGTTCTCTAACGCGATGGTTCTCCAAAGTTGGTTCATAACCACGTATTCGAAAAGACATAAACACACGGGAGACAGGACAGAGGTAGGAGAGTGTTCCTGAGCCTGATAGTTTCGACGTTTCACAATTTCTAAATCTATATTTCCGACGTTACACGAAAACAAAGCACCACGATACTGTTTTTGTTTTGCGTCGAGTAGCTCGCGCTGACGCTACGTTTACTGCTGCTTTTTGCCTCTGCTCCTCGCTCAGGCTTCTGTTTATATATGCCAACATATACGTCGCGATATAAGCGTGTTTGCAAACGTATAACTGCTACGCAATGACGGAGGGTCGCGTTACCTATCGTTAGGGCTGCGTTGGGAAACGTGACGTCACGAGACCCGCATTCCTATCGGTAGCCATCTTGTCAACCCTAACGATAGTCCATGGTAGCCGATGCCATCTTGGACGGGCAATACTTTCAGGTTATTTCTCTTCGCTCCCTCTGTTACGCTACGTGGTCCTTTTCACGTGAGTGTACATGGTAATCGCGTAATTGATCAACGTATGAGCTACGTAGTTGTTTTCGTGATTACGTCAAGGAAGGACTTACTGTACTACGGTATTACGCTACGAGTAAAATTCCCAGCGAGTACAAACCTGAGAAGTATGCAGGTACGACGAGGTGATCAGAAGACCACAACGGTCGACGGAAGACGACACAAGACTGATTCGTTAATCTTCGACCTTTGTGAACGCACCGTACGGAAACATTCGGCAATTCTCGACTACAGGCCACATTCACACCAAAGGATTATACACCGTGCCGACTCGAATTCGAGCACGTTCGAATTCCCGACCTACAGATATATCGGGTCTCTCATTTTTTTTTTTTTTTTCTTTTTTTTTACAAACGATTCGTTAGTGGCGCTTCCTGAAGCTGGTATAGAGCGTATCGAAGCAAATGGACAGCGTGACAAATGACGATTATCTGATGCCAATTTTGGGCCTGGACACCTGATTATTATCGGAGATGATTGTATTCTACTACTACGATAAGAGATAGGACCAATTCTTGGTACAAAATCTTTCCAATCGAAAAAGCAACAATTGGATAACCATCCATAACCAACGATTTTTATATCACGCGTATTAGCGTTAGCGAAACATTTTCTATTTCCTTCCTGTACCTTTAACTTCATTTTCCCGCGTTATTCGTATTTTCGCAAGACGTGCGAATGACGAGCGAATGGAATGATTGTCTGAACGCGTTGGACCAGAAGTATAATCGCGACATCTATTGTATAATATTTTCTGTACGATGAGTTCAGTGTCTCATGGCCGAGCTGATACGAGTAATTTCTATATATTTAATTGCGAATCGAAATATATTCGTTCGTGATACATCATGATTTTCTGCTATCACCCATATTAATCCAACAGAATGAGCGAATGAGGAGCGAGCGGAAGCTTAGATTAAATTATGCGAGAAAGACGAACGAGTTCTCGAAATGTACATGAGATTCTTGGGACGCGTTACACGAGTTTACGTCGTGTGCGGGGTAATAAAAGGAGACTGAATTACAAAGCGAGTGCAGTCGTAAAGACGACGAGTCAGGTAAATATATTTTATATCCGTTTTATAACATCTTTACCAACTTGTATCCCTGTACTCTCATATTATTATACATCGCAGTCGAAGCGAAATGTTAGATTCGTTCGATGCACGAGATACTTAAGATTCGACACTTTCAAGCTGTTCTGCGAATCAATAGGGCAAAATAGATCGCGAGATTGTCGCTATTATTACCTACTAAATATTCACCCGGTTTTGGAGAATCGCGATCGCGACGGGAAATATTTCGAGATTGCTGGACTAGTGGGCAAGTAAAAGTTGGATCAGGCGAGTTCGCGGAGCGGCGCAGTATTTCCCGAGCTGCGAACTGCCATAATTCGCTGCCAAGTTCATAGACAACAGAGCGAGGGTACGAGGGAAGATGGAGGGAGCGGTTAGGGGGTAAAGAGAAAAAGTGGAACGAGAGGTCCGAAGTTCGGTCCGCGGCCTCGACCTCGGCCACCGGGAAAAAACGCATCTCCGGACGCTGTATATCAAAGAGATACGCGTGTCCGAGCAAATCACGAGCGGCGCTGCCCGACGCCGTTCATCCTCCGCGTGGGCAACGCACCGGCGCCGCCACCGGCAACGCGCGTCGACCCAACCCCGCGGAGATAACCTAATGCTCGACCCTATTAACGCGAGGACCAAACCTCCCCGTCTTCGAACCCCTCAGCGACCGCCCACTATCCGACCCCCGAAATTCGCGCGAGCAGCTCCGGTTTCGACCGCTGAATTACGACCCGCTTTTGAAAAAACGATGTAAACATCGCGTCCATACCATGCAATTTTCCTTTCTCGTTCGACGCTGTCTTTCGCGGACGATTACGGTGTGCGAGAAGGTCCAAGTTGTACGTATTACGCTGGAAAGAATTCAAACGTAAATTTGAAGAAATTAGAAATGTTACAAAATAAATGGACGCTATCCTTTTATACCACTATGTTTCTTTTTGCTACAATTTCGTCTTCTTAAAGTTATCGGCGTCCGATCGTCGCTTATCTTATCAAGGAACGCTTATCCGTCCGCTTTTCGGCGTTCCGACGCCTCAAACGAATGAGACACAAACGTGTGCGATAATTCGTAAAAAGAAAATGGTTCTTCTCAAATTTTTGGCTCGGATCGCTTTCCATCGAAACCGAGACGAATATTTATCCGTCCTTCGCGTCGATCATACGAGAATTGCATAGCTATACTTTGCATCTTTTGGTAGAGAGATCGTGCTATAAGAATCGTAGTTTGCATTGGTGGAACATGGTCGCAAAGTAGCTGGGAAACGCTTGGCGTAACTGACAGAACGGAACGAGTTTAAAATCGTTCTCTAGCTGAAGAAGCACGATTCTCCGAATGCTCGGTGCTCGAATTCGAAAAGTTGCGCATTTAAAGGTTAATTTGCTGGTTTCTTGCGCCCCGATCGTTCGCAGCCACGGCCTGTTAATTAACCGAAGTTAACCGAGGGCCAGGATGAAGCGGAAAGCGGATTCAAAGGAATTCGCGATTTTCTGCCGGTCGAGTGGCGGCCGGGGGTGAGAGCGGAAAAAGGAAAGGATTGAAGTATCGAAACGGGCGAAGCCGGCTTGGGGGTTGAACGTCGAGACCCGCGTTTCGCGTAGATTTACACTAAAGCCTCGACTCCGGATGTTCTCGCGAAAGAAGACGAAGCGTAGCTGCTCGCTGATTCGCCTCGCGGTAAATTCCGATTCCCTAGTTTCGTTTTAATTGCCGGCTTAATGCACTCCGCCGTTCCTCCTCGCCCCGCAACCCTCTCCTCCTCCTCGTTACGCGTTATCCCTGCGTGCGCCGCTTCGTTCGCTTTCTTCCTCGCGGTGCACAGCGAACTCGTTACGTTGGAAAATTCCTCGCACTCGAGAAGCTTTCACGCGGCGCGAAACAAGCCGCCTTCCCGCTAAAGTACTCGAATATTTCACGATAATTCGATTTCCCGCTACGCCGCTGCATCGATTCCGGCGAGATCGCGCGATCGCGAGCCGGAAATCCTTGCCGCGACGGAGATTCCGACGCATCGATCTCTGGCACGAGCCACCGTCTCGATTAGGCGTCCGATACGAAAGGAATATATTACGGGTGGACGGTGTTTCAAACGCGGCTGGAAAGCTTAATTCGATCCTGACTCGACGCGCCGAGGGGTCGATCTTGGAGTGGCAAGAATGGCCCTGTGATAGATCAGCTGCACCATAACCGAAATTAATCTCCATACTCGTAAAGCGTGCAAGTGATCGATAGCGGACCACGAAACCCCGAGTTATTTTACCGATAATTCTCCCCTCGCTACTCCCGCTACGTTACAAATTAGAGGTCTCCGAATCGCGGGGAACGATTAGAGATTCGACGCGGGTTCGATCCCGACCCTATAATATCGCGGTCCGAAAGTCGGCAACGTTCCACCGATATCGGATAGCCGCTGTCGGTGATAATAAATTGGCAGATCGACCAAGGACGATTATTAACGCGCACGCGCGCCGATTGATACCCGGAATCACTTTTCCAAGCGGCAGAAAGAAACATCCGGCTGCCAGCGATGCTGCGTTCGCATGACGAAGGAACGCGCATCGCGCGAATGGCTGATGGCCGGTAACGGATACCCCTTTGTTACATTACGGACGCATTAGTAAAATTCATCGGGCATCGTTTCGCTGGTTCGTTCTACTCGCGCTGAGATCACCGATCGCCATAAATCACCATTAAGTCCGAGTTACGACGCATCACGGGGATCCATTGTTTGGTCGCTGAAACGCGCGACTACGGGAAACGATTCGCGCGAGTTGGAACGAAGGTGAACGCTCGAAACGCGGTGAAATCTAATTACCCTGGGCTTTCGCCTGACCGACAGCGTTCAAGTCGGCCCCTCGCGACGTTTTCGCTAAAAATTTGCCGTTCTTCGCTATCGCTGTCCTCATTTTTTCCCTTCCTTTTCCCGACTCCTCCGTAACATTAGCAGGATCGTCTAATATCCGTAATTTCCTAAGGGATTGGAACGAAAGCCGGGTAGTAACCGAGGCGGAACATTGACCGTAAACGTTTTAATTTCCATCTCGCCGGCGGAGAGTATCGAGCGATCGACTAAAGAGGCTGCCGGTCGTCCGCGCTAATCTACGATTTACATGCCCTTCTGATTGCGTGGCCGAGTTCGCCGGACGAAACTGCTGTTTCTCCTAGGATAACGGTTGACAACCACTGCTTCCTTCCTTCGTAACTCCGGATTAGCGTCACTATCGAGGGTACTAAATGTCCGATCGCTATCGTATAGCTGACTCCGATAACACGGGCAGAGCACGCACGCCTAACACGCCCGATTCTCGTGCTAATCACTGTTTTAATCCAATCCGCGATAGCGACGAGGGTTAGTCGTGACGATAAATTGCCCGATAAACTCTCCGGCTTCTCCCTTCTTTTTTCTCCTCTCCTCTCCTCGCCCTGCTCCACCTCCCTCTTCCGGCCCCCTCTTCTTCCTTTTGGTCAGCCGACGAGACACTTTCAGCGGGACGCCGTAAACGCTCGGATAGCCCGCACCCCGCAGTTTTACGCGAATCCCGCGCTCCGCCCGACCGAGATCACCGGCCAAGCTAATTACTCCCGAGCCCCCCCCCCTCCTTCTTTAACGTTTTTAACAAGACCGATTTACACCGGGAACGCCACCAGCCAGACCCGGGATAACGGCGTATCGCCAACCTCTACCGCCCCGATCTACGAGGGTGGAACGTTCGTTACCCCGCGCGGAGTTAACGCAAAAAACTTCCTACGAATGGCCTGTGTTATTTTCCACCGCCAGCCGTTATTTTCCGGCTTTTCTACCGCGATTTAGCCGACGATTCCGCGACATCGTTCGAGTCCACGCGCGAGATCGGTCAGTGATGAAATCCGATTCGCGGCCGCTCGGCGCGAACGCGCGAACGACGCGGCGGATTGCCGAAAATTTGAGTAAATTTCGAATTAAACGCCGAGCGACACACCGGCCGCCGCTTTCGGGTAACCGGATTAGCCAAGTTCTGAAATTTTGCACGCCATATTGTAGTGCTTCACGGCAAAGTGGAATTCCTAATTTCATGACCCGAGACGCGTACTTCGGGACGCGAATTTTAAGCGCCCTACATTATTCAGTTTAAAGTGTCTGTAACCCACCGAGTCACTCGAATACCTTTAACCTATGCCAGCGAGTTCGTCAAATTACTTCGGCAAATATACGTGTTTAAATATTCAACGAGGAAAGTACCGCGAGTTTATAAATATAAGAGAATCTTTGCCGAGCCGGAATTTCTCGTGAAACTTTTCGGCTTCGCGCCGCTTTTCTCTCGTGTCTGCGAGCGATTCGGATCGATGGTCCTTCGATGGGAGCTTCGCGACGATTCGCGAGGAGGAGCGGAGAAGAGGGGAAAATCGGCGACGAAATGGTCGATCGATTCGCGGATACACCCGCGAGGAAGCTTAGCGCCGCAGCCAAAGCGGATTATTCGTGGATAATGCCCTGTCCAACCGAGCGGTTAACGATTTAATTTTCGCGGTCGATGTCCTCGAAATTCGCTAGGTGGGCGGGGGTCGGGCCGACATTTTCTGCCGCGCCCCGCGTCCAAGTCGACTTTGCCGGTTTATTATAATTTATCGATGACCCCGCATTTCCATATTACGAGCGCCGACATTATTACCAGCCAACGGACTGCTCGCGTTCGCCTCGTACAAATCAGTCATCGTTATGCGCACTGGCAGCGACGTAATTATAATTAACAGTTTATCCACTAGCCGGCGCGTGATTTGCAACGCTATAAAAGAAAGTTACGAACGCCGCGTGACTCTGAGGCGGGACGACGCCTCGCATCGAAATGTTTCATCGCGACGGTCCACTCCTTTCTTCCCTCCGTCCCGGGACACTCCGCGATACCGATTTATGCCTTCCGAGACGCGCGATCGAGGCTGTTCGTTCTGTACGCTCACTCCTAAAAGAAACCGTTAATGTCTTAGTTCTCGTCAGACGGTACCTTCTTAGCTGCGTCAATCTTTAAGAAACTGCAGACTCCTAAACAGGCGAATAGACCATTTACTCGGCTCCCATAGGAACTTTCACTCCCACGAGGAAAAGGGGAACCTTATCTTCGAGCGTCAAGGACCCGAGTTATCGAAACAACGGGTCGTTCCTTTACGATCAGCGACCCGCGGTCCCGTGATCTCCTACTAAACAGCACGTGACTGATCCTCGACGGACAGTCAGTCCGAAAATATTTAACTTTACCACCATCGAAGATTCGAGTCTAAAGGACGAGGATTTATTTATTTAGAACCGCGAATCGCGGATACTTAACCTCTTACGTACGACACGCCACTATAGTGGATTTCGTGCATATCATCTTTCAGAATGACGAGCCACTATAGTGGTTTTCGCGGATATTATCACTCTGAACGACGCGCTACTATAGTGACTTTCGTGGATAGCACCATTTTTTACAGTATCATACGTTTCTTACTTTATTTCTCATTTGCTTCGCCTAAACCGCATTAATTTGGCTTATTCATTTTAAACTGTATTCCTACGTAATATCGTAGCAGAAATCGCGATGAACGGTTTTTGTGCCATCCGCGACCAGGCGTGCCGTGCCTAAAAGATTAAGTCACCTCTACCCTGTCCGAGCTATTCCCATAAATAAAGGGTTGAGATATCCCAAGAGCGGAAAAACGATTTAACGAAATTGTTTAAACTTCAAGCTCCACCGAAAAGCACCAAACCTCAACGATACACTTCAACCGACGTGCCTGCAATAGAGAAAAAGACATCACTACTTACACGTCACGAAAACAACAACAACACCAGAACTCATAAATACACGAACACGGGAGAATTCAGTTAGACTTGCACCAAGCACCACAGCAAATCCATCTAACTTTGTAATACGACAAAAATAGAAATCCTTTGCAAATCTCAAGAACTAGTTTACGTTCGTAAGCAGACGTGGACGTGGTCTGAGCTCCTAACGCAAAGGGTTCGGACGAAACAAAGGCTACGCTATTTTTCTAGCGCCTGGTATTCCTCGAATATCCAGTAGACGCAGACTTCCGTGGTCAGACTCGACGAGGTGTGACGTTGCCGTTACACGCGATTACTTTGCGCCGCGCGTAATCGCGCGTTATGCAATCTGGACATGTACGTGGCGTAAAAAGATCGGTCGGGTGGGTGACCGAGGACTTTAGCGAATTCGGGTTATATCCCGGCGAAAGAAAGGCCAGTTTCCGAGCTCGGCGGAACAGTGACGAACGCGCGTACGTGTGCGACGGCTCTGCCAGAGTACCGATCCGTAATACCCGCGTACTTCGTCGTCCGTTTCCAGAACTCGCGGTGCCCTAATACCCGAATCCATTTTGTCCGTACAACGAACACCGGTTCGCAAACCACTGACTCGTCGCGGATAGAATATAGTCGGTTTTGTTTGCTCGACCGACATTCCGCGCTCTACGAATCAATTCCCGAAGTGTATCTTACCGGACCGCGTACTTTCGCCGTCGCTCTCTCACTCTTTCTCTCTCTCTCTCTCTCTCTCTCTCTCTCGCTCTCGCGTGTCTTCGTCGAGCGAACGAAGCGGAAACGAGACGGCCGGTTACCGCCTGCTCGTTAATAACGATAAAAGGGAAATCGGGTTAGGTAATTGCCCGCGAATGCCGCGAGACGATGAGTTATCGGCGAGAGATAAAACCGGCCGATTATGCGCGAGCAATAAATCGGGAGCTGGCAGGCTGATACGCGTACGGGGAGCCTTTTTCACCCTGACGACCCCGGGGCCATTTTGCCAAAAATCGTGGACAAAGGAAGGAAGGAGTAGAGTTGTTTCACCGAGGCGGCGAAGGATAAACGTTTTAGAACGGTTTTCGCAAACTGGCAACGCCGGTTGAAGCGGGCGTTAAAGGCTCAAAGGAAGATAACGTCGGGCAAAAAGCGTCATTTTAACCGTCACGGTCACGTTTAATTGCCGTAGGAAAATTCGTTCTTTCTTTGCCGAGTGTGTACGCGGGCATGGAATCGCGGAGTAAAAAGTGAGACGCGCAGAGGTAGACCAAGGACCGGCAAAGCGCCGCTGCTAGACGCGGTCCAAGGCTGTGCGCCAAGTATAAATTTCAATTAAAGTTCGCTTAATTTCGCCGGTGTCAAAGCGAACTCTATTACCTCGCATTATGGTCAACTGCGCGCCGTTTCCAGACTTAATCGACGCGACAATGGACCATATGCCGGTTTCCTAGGCGTCCCAGCGCACGTTCTCGAAACGTTAACGCGTCGGTCAAATCGGACAAAAGATCGATTTTTCCTCGTTAATCGCGACATTCGATCCGACTCTGCTTTCTTCGCTCGCGGTATTTCCCACTCGCGAGATAAGTCCGAACAACCGGTTTACATCGCGCGAGTTCCGCGTCAAACTCGAGGTACCGAACTGTTTTTCCCTTGCGACGTTTTCGAACAACGAGGTAATCGGAAAGATCGAGGAAAATCACGGATAACGCGAGAGGCTTTTAACTGGGCGAACTGTTTTTCGAAGAACGAGAAAGCGGGAACGTTTATCCGTGCGACGATATTTGCGTCGCGGCGGCGGCGACGGCTTGCGTGGATCAGAGGATTCAGCGTTTTCGCGGAGAAAGCATAATTAACGAAGAAGATCGCGACTCTGTTGAAATTATCGTAGCTGTAATCGTTGCCGAGATGTTTTTCAGGGAGATTCGCTTCAGCGTGGAACGGCGCTGCTTTCGGAACGGTGTTTTCTTAATTACGAGATGCTTCAGGAAGGAAATTTATGGCCCCGTGGATTTAGAAGGGCTCGGATAGCGATGTTGCTCGTTTTATAACCGTGCTTAGTGGCTTGTCTCTCGGTAACGTACTAGACATCGTGCCCAAAAACCGGGCATAAAGGTACGCCCAATTAAGAGGAACGATACAACTCGAGCTACGTACCGCTTTGCTTACGCGCGCCGCGCGTCCTGGCACGAGCCGCGGAGAGTAAAAAGCGGACAAACTGCGACAAAGTTTCCTCCGCGGTTGCGAGAACCCATTACGTCTCGCAACGCGAACGCAATCTCCGCGGAAAAATTCGTTTATTAAATTGAAATTCGCAGCTCAACTCGCGAGCTTCTTAAACGATGGAGAAACGATTACCTAGGATTACCCAAGCGGGAAGCAGTTTTCGACGAAACGTCGCAGCGTTTCGACAACAGCGGAACGGCAAGATAATTTTTCCAAACACGAGGAACGAGTTTCGTTTGAACGTCGAAACGAAACGACGCTCGGAGATTCGACTCGGTCCGCCTTTCGTTTCGAACGTTTCCGCGTTTCTCGCGAAACGACGATGCGTCGGGTGTCGAACCGGTGAGAAATCGTGGCGGTTCGAGGATCCTCGTCCGATAAACGGTGGGAAATTTTTTAAGGTCGGTCCCGAAAGCCGCGTGTCCCGTGAGAAGTAGAGAGGAGGCGAGCGAGACGGCCCCGGTTTTCCATGGATACAGCCTTACGCGCGAGTTTTGCATACAAATTGGCCCCGGAACCCGGGATGAGGTGGAACTTGTTTACGATGACGAGTGTTCGTCCAAGTTGCGAGCCTTGGCTCGGTTCGTGTCAGCGTATAAAGCACCGGGAACCGTGAAGAATTTTAATTGAAATTACTTAATTAACGCCGGCAGCCCCCTGCAAGCGTGACGTCGTGTGCGTAATTATGGGATGCACATCCTCCGCATAACTGTCAAAGTAGCTGCGATCACCGAGTAGCTCGTGCGTTGCGAGCGTTACTCGCCAACGATGCGTCGCGCGTACCAATTTACAAGGTATTTAGACGCCGTGCATTATAATCTCGAATTTTCAAGCATCCATCGTTCGAGCTTATAATCCATATCAGCGACTAGCGGCAATTTACACGCGAAACGCGTCCCCCGCCGTCCTCGCCGCACTTTTTAATTCGTCGACCGTGAATTCTTCGTCAACGAGAACCAACGCGAGTGCCGAGGGAATTATTCGACGTATAGAAAATGGAACGATGCGTCCATTTTAGCCGCGAAAGAAATATCGAAAATTCCGACGCTTGGACGTCGCGTTAATAACGCAGTATTGGCTATTCGCGACAGAATGCCCGGTGCGTCATTGATATTTCATTCCTTTGTTTCATCGATTATCGATTCTTGTTTTGTCGTCTCCTGGACGCGCGAACTTTTCGAATATATTCCTTCGGGTTGAAATTACCGTTTAAACCTGTTAAGATGGTATGACATCTAGACGGCATAATAGACGGTTGGCCTTTTGGACGTCTTTTATTTTCTGATTCGCTATAACGTAACCGCAGGTACCAGAGAACCGTTCTACCGCTAACGCGTGTTTTGTAATAAAGAATTATAAATGAGAGGCGACTCTCAGTCATCGTTCGTTTTAACGCCATAACTTAAACACGAATAAGCGACGATAACTATATTAAAAACAACTACACGCGAAATATCGAGATAAAGCAATTCCACTCGTTCCACGCGCAAACGTGTAATTTTCTTTGCATATTTTGACACAAAAGGTGTCACCGAGCTCATTGAAACATAAGAAATCCGAGTGGAAAGAATTAAATAAAAAACACTCTAACGAAACCAACCATGGCGCGTATTTTAACCCTTGGGGGACGAATTTCTCAAAATGAAAGCTGCACGGAATATGATGAAAAATAATTTCGATTTGTTATTTATAATCGTCTAGTATGCACCGAATGTATCGTAATCTTTGTTTCTCGTCCGCAAAGCGTTAAGACTGCTCTGTAACCCGTGAAATAACGACCAGACTCGTAGGAATCTGCGCGGATCGGAAGGGACGAGGCGTTACGTCGCGGTTACGAAGCCTAGCGCTTGTAATGCTGTCGACTTTTCCGGAATAGCGGCGTATCCGGCCGAGAAAGTTCTTTCGCGTGGATCAAAGTGCGCATTCCCGCCAAAGAGATTCATAAACGCTCGATCGCTGAATATTCATAGCCGTAACAACGCGAGTCTCGCGGGAACGAAACCGGAATCGATTACGCGTCGATCGAATTTCATTGGTCGAACGCGCGGCAGGATCGCGATGTTCTCGCCTATGGAGGAACGTCGGTGCTCGCGGCGTGTAAAAATGTACGTAGCTGCGATGACCGAGGGTGGTTACGCGTGTCGCGGTACCACGACGACAACGACGGCGTTACACGCACGTAATCGCGCGCGTGCGAGAGCGAGGGCGGGAGAGGGCCAGCCGCGGGAAGGGGTTACGTGTTTTTCCACGAACGAAAGCTCGCCGCTCGATAAAAAATACATACGACATCGAAGCGGGAGCATCGAACGATGTTTTATGTAGCTGTTGCGCGTCCTCGTCGTCGGAATTATGCAGCAGACGAGCAATTTTATTTCCCGTTCGCGGACCGCTGCCACGCGAAACGACGATTGGAAATACGTAGAGCCGGGACGCTGCGGGGAAGGGGGCGGGATTCGTGTCTTTGAAACGAAACCCTCCCCGGAATGAGCGGACAAATTAAATTTGCCAACCGCACCGAAGGAGGCGAATTCTTCCGGCGGGCGCCGAGTTATCGGTCGAACTTGGATAAAAATTCTTCCATCGATAAATATTAAAAGTTCCGACGACCGAGTTTCCGTCGTAGATTCGAAAATGCGCGGGGAACGAGCCACGATGATCGGCAGAGGTCGGGAACCAATGGCCCTTGAACCTGTACACGAAGCCCTCCAACTTTTCGTAACGAGTTCCAATCGAATTTATCGTATTCGACAAACGCCGCTGCTACTGTCGCGAAAGTTCGATCAACTGCGAGATACCCGGGGAAAATGTGTTTCGACGAATGCCGCGGTGGCTGGAGATCGTCTTAACGGAGCAGGCGAACGACGGGCTCGTGGAAAACGACGAGTGGAGTGGCGCCCGAGGACGTGGTGCTCGAGGAAAGTTAGCAGAGCGTCGAAGGGACGGAAATAATTCGCGGCGAATGAGAAGGAAACCGCAAAAATGACGAAAACGCGGCAGTCTATCGACGAAGCGTCTGTTCGCAGCGATGCACCGGAAGCCGTCCCCGAAGCTACCCGGCCACGAAAGCGGCCGCCGTTCTGTACAGGATTACGAAACGGCCGATAAGTTTCCGGTCTTCTGGAACAATTGACACGTCGTGGTAATACGTGTCCCCTCCTCCCCCGCGTCGCCGGCCGCCCCTTTTGTCCAGGATAGCCCTCAGCCGCGACACATCCCGAGCACGAGCTCCCAAACTGTCGTAGCAAGTCCTGACTTTGTCGTGCAGTATCTGCTTCGAGTCTGTACCGTGGCAAGAGGCTCCGGGCATCCTCTAGGCATCCAGCGGTGCGCTGGTTCAGCCTCGAGAATAGAGCCAAGTTGCTCGCCAGTTTCCCCGGTGACATCGGCCGCACACCTTCCGCGTCGTCGACGAGCAATTTCCAGGCGTCCGGTCGGAGCCTCGGTGCACGCGGCATTACGACAAAAGAGGAAATTTACCAACCCGTCCACACTCCTCGATACCTCGACACTCGGCCACGTTTCCCCGATCGCTCGCCACGGAGAAAATTCGCGTTTCTCCAACTTTTCGCCAAGGTAACCGGTGTTACGGCGCTCGTTCTATCCAATTAACCAGTAGCTACGATGTTTCTGTCTGAACCAAGCGGGAGAACGGTATCGGATTCTCTCGATGATACGACTCTAAAAGAGTTTCCATCGGATTAACCGTCTCCCTCGATCGACGAAACTTTCTCGGAAGGTCGGCTCGTCGAGTATTCCTTCTTCTTTTCGATGAAATACGGATTCGTCGGTTAAGCATCGAAACTGTTCGATTCGCGCGGGACAGGAGGCAAAGGGTTAACTCGGTTATCGTCGATCGAAGGGACAATCGAACGCAGCGATACATCGGCGACAGTGTTAGCTGCAGATAATCGAGACGTTGGGATTAGATCTCTCCGGCAATTTTTGGCAGGAACGGAAAGCAATCGCGAGTAACGCGCGTCCCGAGGATAAAGACCAGGAAGATTCCTCGTTACGTCTCGTCGAAACAAACGCCACTTTAGATGAGTTACTTATGCGAATGCTAGGCTGTTATCGCGGAGCACTCTTAGAGTAATCCTTGGTCGCTGTTCCAAAATCCATTTGGCTCGAACGATTCGTCAATGTGATAGATCGTGTCGAAAGACCAACGTTTACGAGGATGAATGTGGCTTTAAGTTACACTCGCGCCTCGGCCAAATGAGATTATTTAAGCTCGCAAGCTGCGAGTGAGCGTAGATTCGAAAGTTAAACACGCATCGATCGACTCGATGGAAATCCAAAATAACTGTTGAAACACCTGATGTTCCCATGATGTTCGTTTCCTACGTTCAGTTTCAAAACCGTGATATCCTTATTTTCTCGCTAACCATCGTTCCCTTACCAGCGTCCCATGATTCGTGGATCTTCGCGCCAAACCTTAGCAAAACTGCAAATTCCTCGATAAGACGATTAGACCATTAACCTGACTCCGATCGAATCTTCACCTTCGTCTAGAGATCCGAACCGAAGGGACAACGGTTTATTCCTTTACGACCTGCATCCCACGATATCACTCGCTAAAGGAGATAAAAATTTCCCAAACATCGAAGAGAAGTCATCAATTTGTTTAAACGTCTACTTTCACCAAAAATTATCTAATCTTTACCATTTAAAACGCCAACAAACTATATAAATACGAGAAGACAGGAAAAATCAAACAGTAGCCGTCATACAAACGAAATTAAACGCATGCCGAAACACTCCATACAAAACAACACATACGAGCGACGCAATAACACTCCACGTACACACATCGTGGGGATTCTTCCCGTGGGGTTTATGGTGTCTTCCTTATATGTTAACATCCTGGATGCCGCCGTCTTGCTATTACGGTGAAAGGGACGCAAGGATGGGATGCGTTTCGCCCTGGGCCTGCTAGTGGATCGCCAGTATGGCTTTCTAGCAGACTCTGCCTGAAACACAGGATACTTTAGACGAGATAGGAACTTGTATTTATGGAAGTTGAGGATTCACCAAGGATGTGGGTCGCTAGAACGCAATCTACATCGAAGTAATGCACAAACACCTTCAAACGCAAAATAAGTGGAAACAAACACGCGTGTATTTAATACGCTGCAAACGTATCTAACGTTTTGATGAAGTGTAAATAAAATCTCTGAAAATCATCGAAGACTAGTTCACGTTTGTAAAACGACGCGGACAGCGTCTGGACTCCCAAACTATAATCCAAGTTAAAGGTTGGAACGCATCGCATGACGCTTGGTCTACCAGCAAGCACTTCGACGCGAATCGGACCTTCCTTGGATCTAATAACGGCGACACGTTAGAACGAAATCGTTGAACCGCGATCGTGGATCGTTAGATTCGGCACTGGAAAGGCGAAAATTCGAAAGGGGGGAAAGACCGGAACGGGGTGGTATTCATTTCGTTGGCTAACGATCGGTCGTATGTCACCGTTTACAGAGGAAAATCGAACGGAATTAGGAGAGACGATACGCGATCCGCGTCGAACTCGTGGTTGGACTAGCGTGTAGGCGCAAAGGTAATATTTGCGAGGCGTACGATTTAAATAACTAATCGGATTAAAGCTCGATCCCTATTCGGGCCTGGTTGCGGGATAGGCGGTCCTTCAACGAGAGGGGAACTTGATAATTTAATTTCGCGCTGTAAAGGAAGTTAATCCCGCCGTGACGATGGGGTAGCACGAAGTAAAAGAGCTTCCTTTGGATGCAGCAAGGGTGTATCCGGCAGTTCCGTCGCCGCGACCAACCCGGTAAGTAACTTCTGTTTGTTTTGTTCCGGCTACAGTTGACAGGAGTTATGTTTAACTCGCCTTACGCGAGTACCGAGCTCCCTACCGAAGATGAAGAGGAAAACGTCGAGAAGATGGAACGCGCGCCGAGAGGCGTCTACTCTGTCTTCGTTCCGTCCATCTCGCCGGTAAACACCGTTCGCGGCTATCCTTGATCGGAGAGACCTACCCAGAAATTAATAACAAGCTTCTTCTCGCCCTGGTTCCTCGATTCCATCGTCTAGCCGAACCGATCCGCGAAGATCGTTCGCTGTGCCACAGCTCGTGGCAGTCGCGAGCGTATTTCTCTCGCAGAGACACGATTGTTACCGCCGATTACAGGTCGAGCGTAATATTTCTACGACGCGAAATTTCACGGTACACGCGAAATATACTTTCGCGGGAGAGAAATATCGTTCGCATTCCTCCTTTTTCCCCCTTTTTAATCTTTGCCAAAGGTTGCGGGAAAACGCTGGTCAGTAATTCAAATCCTTGAAATTTAAAGCAGCTTTTCCCTGGTGTACGAGTAAATGTTCGAATATGGAATAAATAAATCTGACATTTAGCGAATACCGTTCACCGAGATGCCGCCGCTGCCACGGTTAAATTAGAAATCCCGTTGCCTGCAGTGCAGCTGACAACGCAGCTGTCAGTGGCAAATATCCGAGTTCTATTATCGTCGGAAAACGCGGAACGGTATATTTTTTAGCGACAAACGCGACGTCTGAACGATGAGCGGCGTACGCCGTAACGAGAAGCCGGCGAGGCACCGTCTCTGCAATATCCAGCACAATCGACATAAGTTCCAGAGTAGAGAGTAATTACCGAGGTATCGCAGATATTGAGCCGAGCGTTTCCTCGAAACGCCACCGCTTTACGCCGTATCGAAACGCGTGATTAAATTATGGCTGCCTTTGATTTCCGGCTTAGTGGAAGTGACACCACCGCCACGGTGGCCTTGAGAGTCTCCGAAGCGTCGTACGCGACAACGGATGCGTGATACATCGCGACTGGAGATCGGGAACACTTATTTTTAACGAGTGAATAATTCCGTGAAAAATGAATGTAGGATTGGGATGAGTACGGTCCTGAAAGTTTTCGGTATGCGTCCAGAGTGTCTGAAGTGTCTGACCCACTCAAGGGCCAGGATGCATGGAACGTGTGTGAGTGAAAAAAGAAAGACTGTGTATGAAAGGAGATAGAATGAAAGGCTTAAATAGAAGTGCAAGAGCAAAGACCGTCGGTTTTATAGTTTCAGTTGTCAGTTCAGTTTACTGGTCGGTTTTGTTAAATTTTTCAAATAACTTTCAGATTTAAGTGTCAGTTTCAGTTTTAAAATAGAATCAGTCACTTGTGAGAACAGAGGGTTTTGCTATTATTGTATTAACCCTTTGCACTCGACGATTTTTTGGTTACAGAAGTGTAGAAATTTACAGATTTTTTGCTATAAAACTGGCATTATTTTTTCGAGTGGTAAATAAAGAATCGTATAATAATTAACACGTAAAGTTATTTGATTTCGATATCTCGCATACTTTTATATTACCTTAAATTTGATATGTTAATTAATATGGGTCTTCAAAATTTTATGGCGACCAACAGTCGCCACTCGAATGCAAAAGGTTAATAAACTTATCGTATTGCACCAAGAAGTCGCAATATTATTTAAGTGAATTCTCTGCTCGAAAATTTTAAACTGTCTTCTCGACGAATTCGTTATGAGGCAAAGGATATTTCCGAGAATGTACGAGGACAAAAATATCGATCTTTCTGCAAGTTCGGACGCACGTAAGCACTTGTCGTTGATAACTGTAGCTAACAAGAGAACCAGCGGGTGAAAGTAAAAAAAAAGCGTTCCACGAGGAATCATGAATGCGTAACGAAACGGAGGATACAGCCGGTCGGTCGGCGTTGCAGAAACGGACGGGAAGGAGATTCAATTGAAAGACAAAATATGATTACAGGTGTAAGAAACACGTTGAATCAGCGATAAAAATCGGCGATCCGCGTGTAGCGGGTCAGGTGTTTCCAGCGGTTGTATTCGAATAAAACGTGGAAAAGGGAGCGAAAAGCGTAAGAAGGGAAGAGAAAGACACGAGGAAAAGGTTGAAACGCGAGAAGAACGGAAAAATATCGCCTCGCTATTGTGGCGAAACGAACTGCTCGTTTATCGAGAAATTCGAAGCCGACGCGAAGAGCGAAAAAGTAGCTAAACACCACCTTATTCAAGGAAATCGAAGGAATTGCGTCCTGGCAGAGAGAGAGAGAGAGAGAGAGAGAGAGAGACATGGGCGACGCGGAACGAACGAGTGACAGGGGAAATCGAGGGTGGATCGATCGGTGGATAATCGAACGGGACAGCGGATGGATACGCGAGTATTTTTCCTGGCTTGGTTCATCAGGTTGTCGCGCGCACGAGTCACGCGCTCGATCGGAGTCAAGCCGCGTTTCCATTCGCGTACACGTACGAGAAAATTGAATTCATCAGCGGTAGCTCGCTCCTTTCAACCGGTCGGGATTACGAGCGGAAACGTATCAGGCGTCAGACACCGACCGAGCATATCGTTGCTGGATACCGGCTCGTTGTATTAAGCGACTCTCGGTTTAGCACTTCCGGCGGCCAGGCTGCCACGGGCCCGCGCGACACGGCGGTCGGAGTAATTATCCTTTCTTATCGATTCCCATAGCAGAAACGCTCGCGCCATTTCGAGCCGACGATTCGATTGAAAATCGAGAACGATGCCAGACAACGACGCGTCCGACGTAGCGTCCGATGTTTGGCTTCCACCGCGGCTCGCGTATTGTGCGCGATGATTAATATTTATCCGATAGATTTATTCGACAACCGCGTGAATATATTTGAAAAGATATTATAAAATGTGCGGCCATCGAAGCGACGCGATGTACAGAATCGAATTCGATATCGACGGTGTCACAGACGAGGGACACGATATCGATGAGTTATGGATCCGGAATTCCGATAACTCGACATCGTTGACCACGAGGTCGAGGAACCCGATCGCGAGGACCCGTGGGTCCTCGGGTAGCGACAGCGATCACACCCGAGTCGCCAGACACTGATTCGGCAATCCCTAAATCCACGGACTCGATGACGCGGTTCCTCTGGCGAATTTAGAATCTCTACAGGGACGCGCGTGCAACAGAACCGGGCAAATAAATTTCAAACGAATCCGATCCGATCTGATCCGAGGGGGATGCGGAATTTTGAGTTTCGATTGAAATCTCGCGATTTCCACGGACATCCAGTTTCACGATCGATCGAGTTATTTTCGAGTAATCGACGCGAAACGGTGGTAGTCGACGACTCGAATTCGCTCGCGCGACGAACAAACCGTGCGGATTGGAAGAATCTGCTTCTAAGCCGCGTTCCGCTCGGTGCTCGGAGCCGAATTAATTCGATTAGGCTGAAACGAGATGGAGGAGAAATCGAGATGTGCCGGAAGGAGCGGCGAATAAAGGCGCGTCGAATCTTATAGCGCGTAAAAAAAGAAATGGATGTCGCACTTCGTTAAGACCCTCTGCCATCTCGTTCCGTCCAACCCCGGCTTCCGTTCGTCAAACCGTTCCCTTCGCTTTCTCTCATCCAATTTCGCCGCTCTCGAAAAGTCTACTCCGGTCTAACCCTGACTGCGAGCGTCTTCCCTCCCGCCGGATAACGCCCTTTCTTTCCAACTTCCCCTCGTCGATCGTTCAACCAGAGGGTCGAATAGAGACTCGGCTGTCTCAATTTTAACCGTGACTCCTTCGTCGAGACGGCCGGGTCGAATTGTCGAACCGTTCGCGATTGGGCATACAGCCTGGAGAACCCTCCGAGTTGCACGGTGGGGAGCGAGTGAGACCGGTAAATGCACCGAGTGGTCGGATACATATACAAGCCACCTATGTGTAAGGGGAGTAATGAAGTCGGCGAATCAAGACAGAAATTGAATCCATTCGATTTTACGCCCCGATTGCTTGTACCGCTTCGAGCATCATAGCCCCCCGTCCGTGTGTTCGTGCCGCCGACTGTACGTGAGCGCCAGTGCACACGCGCGCGAGTCGGCGTGTCCTCGCAGCATCGTAACGAGGTGCTCCGATAAGTGCAGCAGGGTAATCCTAGAGGTAGCAGACCGAAAGGGAGCGTAGCAGAAGAATTTCGATCCCTCTGACTCGAGGTTAAACGACGAACGAAAGAACACGGACAGAGCTGTGGCTGTGCCATAATCGAGAGACTCTAGGCGATATCAACGATCGCGTTCCCACGAAATCTCAACATCGGTGGGTCAGATATTTCAAACGTATTCGCGTTCGATCCTCCGCGTCACAAAGACTCTTGGCATTCCCTCGGAACCGCGCTCGTTCCATTCCCACGCTATTTTGCCATCGAACGATCCACGAGTGGGACCTGGTCCGCAGCCAAGTCTCGACGAAATTTCACGATCGCGAAAATCTAGGTGCCCGACGATGTCGCGTCCGTATTGCGCGTACCGTAACTTAAGGAATAAAACTTTGTTCCTGGAGCGACCCGGTAAGAAGATTACGTTCGACCTCGTGACACTTATCCCGGACCTTTGCCGGAGCGAACATCGGAAAGATTTTACAATCGACGGAGCTACATATCCGTGCCGTTGTCCAGAGTTTCCGACGGGCGCCTGCCGGAAGGCGAAACAACGAAAGGACAGATCGGAGATGCAAGTTATAGAGCTGTCGGACGAGTCGATCCCGAAGGCAAACGCGAGCGAAATTCGCTAGCAGGGATGCGGTTGCCGTAGTTCGGAACTCGCGATGGCGAGCGCGACTTTCTCTGTTCTTCGCGGGGTCTCGTAATCTTACATTCCGGCAGACGCGCCGCCCAGGGACCGAGCCGGTCTCGCGTTCCAAAGACAAACACGGGAATCACGGATTGTTCTTACCTCGAATTCGAATAAACAACGCCACGGCATGCGCCAGGCTCGAGCCCGGACTAGAAGGATCGTCGAATCTTGGCACGATTCCTGCGAGCAGTTTGGCTCGCTTAGCATCCCCTCGAACCACCGAAAAACAAAGAGATGTACCGAGGGACAGCGCGTTTTGCGTCTGACGAAACTCGCGATACCGTGGACCATTCGCGGCTTAAGGAATAAAAACTACTCGACCGCGGAGAGTTTCGCAAAATTTCGAACCGCGAAAGCACGACGGTTGATCGACTTGGCGATAAGAAGAACCGGGATACTCGCGAATTCGAGTGCGAGACTCGAGGATCGTACCGGAAGGGCAACGAGACGCGGAGGAAATCTCAAAGGGATCGGAAATAAGGTAATTCCGTATTTCGCTTAAGCGTGAAACGTTAAATTGGAACAACGATGCAAGGAAATATCTCGAGACGACGCGAAAGCGGGGAAGAAGTTGACGGGGAGCTGACAAACGAAACTGTCTAGCAGCTCACGCGAGGATTTCTCATTTGAGGGAGGATAATCTTAAAGGGAAATACGCGAAATATGCCAGGCACGTCGGAATACTTGTAACGTAAAAACAGTTTCGCCCACCGTGGCAAAGAGAGGTTTACGAGGCCACGGGAAACGGACAGCGAAGGGATGGAAATGGGGGAAAAGGTGGAAAGAACCCGCGAGGGATCGTGAAAAGAATGGTCGAGCGAAGAAAGGGGCGAAGAAAATTCGCTCGCGACGCGAGTATCGCGCGAAAATGAAGGTACGTGCGTCAACCGCGCCTGACAGGGACTATACTACTGCGATAATGAACCGTTGCAACGTTTACGGTAGAGAAGGCGAAAAAACGAGGGACGGAGGGAGAAGAAGAGAGAAAGAGTAGCAAGGGAGTAGCAACCATGAGAGGGTAGAGCGCAACCATGCGTGTGCATCATACCCGGTAATCACACTCGATATCGCGATTACGTTTGGAAAAATAAACGAGAAAAGTTGGTTCTCGTTTCGCGAAAGCGCGCCGCAATCGATCCAAAGCCGTACGAAAACATTCTCGCCGCGAAAAGCAATTGGACGATGGCGTTATCGAGAAGAGTAACCCATTATTTCGGCATATCG
The DNA here is from genome assembly GCA_002201625.1 of Euglossa dilemma. Classification (NCBI taxonomy): domain Eukaryota; kingdom Metazoa; phylum Arthropoda; class Insecta; order Hymenoptera; family Apidae; genus Euglossa; species Euglossa dilemma. Next base: position 4,015,654 of record NIJG01000099.1, on the reverse strand, counting down.
ATAACTTTTTTAACCGCGCGACGGTCGATACGCGGAGAATTTAATTTCGTAATTAGAGTCGCGCGGAACGGTAACTGGAAACGGTTGAGTTCGATATAGAATAGGTTGCCATGAGGGAACAATACCATAAATATTAATACGCAGCATTAACTGTTCGCGTGTATCGCGAAAACAGACCGCACGATCCCGAACCGCTGTTTCGCGGCACTAATATTAAATAACAGTCGTTCGACGTGCGCGATGGCCGAGCAATGGCGAACGGTGCAGCGACAACGACAACAACAACGCTAGAAATTGCAGGGAAACGCGAAACCCGTTGCGGGTCGGCGGCCTCTGTCGGAGGTTTACAAAGAATTTAAAACGCTCCTAAATCTTGCCGTTTTGCGAGCGATCCGGGTCCGCCGGGCCGATTCTGCCACTATTTTCTCATACGAAGCTGATCGAACAAAGCCAGCGTGTTGCCAGGCTAGATCGAGGCAGGGGAAAAAGTTCGGTCCAGGAACGAATAGCGTCAAATCACCTGGGCAACAGTCCAGCGCCGTAACCAAGCCGATAAATCGATAGAAACAGCCACGGTGGATAGGTGATTCATCGATATCTAGTCGATTCCCAATTTCCATTCGGCACGAGGCAACCCTTAATCCACGTCCTGCCGTCAGTCGAACCATCGGCCGTGACCTCCACGGCCCGTTTCAATTCCCGACCGGCGCACGGCCAAATAAATTATTTTCATTCTCTCTTTATGTAAACTCGTCTCTCGCTCCTCTCCTGCCACGCTCCTCCGTGCGAGAACCGACGAGCGGTGGAAACGGAGGACAGGTACGTGCCGCGAAGCATCCCGCCACCGCCATCGCGACTACTCCTGATGGAAAGCAAACCGACAGAGAGTCTAATACGATTGAAAAATGTCTGCCGCTAGAGGCGTCGCGCGCTCCGAGCAATCCGCGGCTCGGGTTAAACGGAATTTCCCTCGTATCGTATTACGCGGAATATCGGGATGAAAAATGTAATCCCTTTCTTTACTCGCGAGAACGAACGGCTTAATCCGAGAGGTCGATTTATCGCGGCCGGATAGCAGACGAGTTCGGAGAATAGACGATATACGGATCTCGGTAACTTACTAAGAGGCCCGAAGCTCGTTCCCTTTTATTTCGCTTGCCTCGTCCGTTCCCGAGAATCCGTCGCGACTCCGATCTCCCTTTCACGCGAGAGACCGGAGACGTTCGGGGAAAAATCGCGCGGCTTAAAGAAGGCAACGCCTCTTTGACAAATTAAAAACACACGCGTCTCCGGTTTCCCCGACAAAGGAGCAGCTAAGAGCGGCAAAAGAAAAGGTCGTAACGAGCAGCTCGAATTCGCCCCGGCGTTCGAGTAAATTATAATTCCGAAGGGTACAGCTTGTATCGCGAAATAAGCAGCTTACGCTAAGTTCCGGGGCATCGCTCCGCTGAGAGTGACAGATTTAATTAGGCACGCAGCGTTACTCGAAAAATTGCAATGCCGGCGAATTAGACGGGTGCGAGAGAGAAAAGAAGCGGCGGAAGCGCGAGGAGAGAGGAAAGGAGGTAAGGAAGGAAGACGGCGAGTTGGGGGGGGGAGAGATAGAGAGAGCTAAGGGTGAAAGGTAGCATCTAGGAGATGCTGACGAGAAGCCCCGGACGAATTGCTGGCGGCGAAGACGCGTCTGCCCTCCAGGTATCTCGCTACTGGCCGGCTTTAATGAGGCAGGCGAGGACGTCGTGTGTAACAACTGGGACCTAAGTACTCCGAGAAAAGAGGAATCTCGCGGCGCGTATCTGCAGGCCAGATCCAGAGATAAACAGGTCCGCCCGCTTTTACGAGGCTGACGAATCCGGCATTGTTCCCCGTCCGATCTCTCGGCCCCTTTGGAAATTCACCGAGCTGCACCGAGGGAACGATCGCCGCTTTCTTTCTTACTCTCCCTCTCTGAGAAGCTCGCGCGTGATTACCAGAAGACGGGAAAGACGCGGCGTAACGCGTCTCCTCTCTCTGTCTTTCTCGATTCGTCTTCCTCGATCGAGACGCAGAGATCGGGGAAATTTCGCCTTTCTCCGTTGATATCGGCAGCGCGTGGATAGTTCTCCGCAATAGCTGGCAACTCGCTGCACGAAGGCTGGGAAGGGTAAGTTATGACGCCGGAAATCTGCTTCGCGTGGCTTTCGCCGCAAATCTTCCACGAGGGTGCCTATTAACGACATCCACCGCGCCGTGCACGATTCCGTTCGACGTTCGAGTTAATGAGACACCCGGAAGATCGCGTGTTGCCAAGAAACCAACGTGGAAATACCGGTTTAACAATAAGTGCTTCTCCCTCCTCGGTCCCCCGCCGTGTCTCGCCGTTCTCCGAGCCAAAGTCCAGGGGGTGAGACACAGGGATAAACAACGTCGCTCGTGGATCGAGCGAGAGGACGGGAAGAAGCATTAGCCGGATAGGATTTCGAAGGAGGATGAAGTCGTAGCGAAGCGTCTTTTCCCTTCGTCCAAACCTTTCCAACGAGCATCGAGCATACTACTCGGAGCTCGGTTAATAAGCCTCGTATCTCGAAAATACGCGTGTATTTGCGTACGATTGGAAGCAATTGAAAAACAAAATCTTCGTTGCGATATTTTTTCCCTTAATCGTCGATGTTCGTTCTCTTTCAATCGTTTCGACCAATTGCGACGCTTCGCCGACCGATCACCGTCGCGTTCCCGTTGAGGAAACAAGACTCGGGATTAGGAAATCGGATAAATAAATTGCCACAAGTCGCGAAAGAATGCGAGACTCGAAGGAAAAGTATACGGGGACAGCCAACGAGGCTTGCAAGTATCGTCGGTCGATGCCGTGCTTTGGTATTCGTTAAAAACCAGCAGAAAATAACGGTATACGCGAAACAACGTTGATTCGCGAGGGAAGAAGGCACGATAGTTAAAGGGTCGGCAGGCCAGAGGAAACAAGAGGCTTTATACGTTTCGATAAAGGACGCGATTGAATATTTTAAGAGGCGCTCACCGCTGACATCGTCGATTATTTTTACCGGCACGCTTCTTGCCGGTGCGGCAACTAGTCGGAAAGAAAATCAATGCTACGCGAGAATACACGTCAACTTTTCCGTGACCGAGCGCGCTCGTCCGCTATCCACCGACCGAATAAATATTAAATTCGACGAGCACCGGTAAATCGGTCGCGCGATTCATTTGGTCGGCGACGTTTCGATAAATCGAGAGGGACCGAGTGCGTTCCGCGACTCGCGGATCGACCGATCGCCGGTCGATACGCTTCCATTTCCAACTGCCCGTTTCGTGCTTGTCCCCGGAGAGAGCCAGTGATCGGTAAAAATCGGAGAAACGCTTCATTTCCAACGAATACGAGGGCGCAATCGATCGTGGAAACAAGGCAATTTCTTAAGAAGACAAACAGTTGACCGTCGCGTTTTCGTCGCTATTCCCAAAAGAGTCCACCACGATTCTCTCCCATTGTCGTCCGATCGATCCTCCGCGTCTGTTTGCCAGCCGGAATTTCGTTTCTCCGTGCGGAGATCCGCGAACTATCCGTCCCCGTTGCTTCCGAATCACCCGGGCGTTCTCTCGAACGCGCGAGAAGCGACGTGTTCCGAAAATCCGTGTACCCTGGGTCTAACCGGATGGTTAGACGATTTCTCCGGTCGTATGCAAGCTCGACGTCGCGTGACGTCGGCGGCGGCAACTTGGCGAGCGAGCGGAGAAAAAGTCTTAGCTTTCGCAGCTTCTCGGATGCTTCTCGGATACTCGTAGGACGCTTTTGGAGCGACGAGACCCGGCATCGGGTGCAAAGTTTCCCCGAGGAAGACGTTTCCGATCGGTGTTTCGCGTCATCGGGACATCTGGAGGATCGCGGTGGAATGGGATCAGGGGTCTAGGCTACGAGACGAAAAAGAAAAGACGATCGAGCGAAGCATCGAAACATCGGAAGTGGAAAGAGCGGGTCGAACTGTTCGATCGGGAAACGCCAGCGTGGATATAGAAACGGAGAGGAGGAGAAAAAGAAGAAACAGGATGACGGAAGACGACAAGGCAGACTTCTGATAGATTTCCCTTTTAGCAACTTTTGTCTTTCAGCTCTCCGCGAGGAGCGGCAGACACGGCTTTCGAGTCGGTGCTATCGTTCTGACGGAGCGGCTCTGCATACAAGACATCTCCATTTAGATGCCACAACCCCCTCCCCCCGTCGCACCCTCTTTCCCGGTGGTCCAGGTTCGCGCGAGCCACCCCGTCGGTCCGTCTTCTTTTCCCTTTCTCGCCTTCTTCTCCCCGTCAACCCCGCCCCCATCTGTGCTCTTTAGCGGCCACGCTGTGGCAAACGTTTCTCACCTTTCCTTCTATTTTCCTCCCTCTGTCGCCTTCCCTCGTCTATTTTCTCCGCTCCCATTTCAACGCTTCCGCGCTAGCCAACGTCGTCGCTTTCACGTAGCCTCTACTTCTTCCGAACACCGTTCCTTCCTGCTTTTTCTATCCCTCCCGCCGTCTCCATTCTGCCTGGAGAAATGTACCGTGGCGGCGCGTGAAAGAGGCTCGATCGGCGTCTGGTCCGTTATCGGACGATCGGGTGTAGATAAGTCGGCGCGACTCGCCCAAGAGTCGGCGCTCGAAATACCGTGAAATAATTCGGGAGTTCGTTTGATAGGATGATCGACGCGGAGGTAATAGGGATCGGAAGACGAGCGAGCGTGGGAAGAATGCGGGCGAGGAGGAGGAGGAGGAGGAGGAGGAGGAGGAGGAGGAGGAGGAGGAGGAGGAGGAGGAGGAGGAGGAGGAGGAGGAGGAGGAGGAGGAGGAGGAGGAGGAGGAGGAGGAGGAGGAGGAGGAGGAGGAGGAGGAGGAGGAGGAGGAGGAGGAGGAGGAGGAGGAGGAGGAGGAGGAGGAGGAGGAGGAGGAGGAGGAGGAGGAGGAGGAGGAGTAATATCGAATTTCTTTTACGAAGAAAACAGAGCGCACCGTGAGGGATATCCGAGGCCGTAATATTTTCAATCCACCGGCGGCAGAGACAAAAGTCGAGCGATTATTTCCTGGAAAACCCGCGTCCCGCGTAGTGGTTACATCGACTATATCCGAAACTCACGGTACGATGAACCGTTTCAGCGTTGGCAAAGCCGACGATGCGACTATGGCTCGCAGAAGAGGATATTAGAGTTCGATATCCTCGGGCTGAGTATCGATTTCCGTGAGATAGGTCACAGTGTTCCAGTGCGCGATGGAATCGCGACACACGGCCGACCGGCCGGAGGGAGCGAGAGAAAAAAGGGAGGAGAAACAAAAAGGGAGCCGATGCCCTGGGATCAAAGTTCGTGCACAAGGGTGGCTTAGCAAAGGGTGTGTAAAAACGGAAAAATGAGGAACGTACGCACGCGTCTGCTTCGCCGGGCTGATCGATCTCGCGCGCGACACGCGCGTACGCTCGCAACGGAAATAGAAACGCCAGCCGGTCGAAGAGGAGAGTAAAGCTCGAGTAGTCCGACGTTTGTTTACAACGAAAGTTTTAGGGGTCTGTCGAGAACCGTAATGGATTCCGAGAAACGTCTCGTCGTCGCGTAAGTAGTCCCAACAGACGCGGATGCGACGAGGCTCGAGTATCCGTTGCGACTTGGTCCGCTAATTAACGGTGCAGCCCGGGCGTTAAGATCCGTTTAACGGTTTACAAGCGAGAACGCTCTGTCTTCCGAAAATTAACGCTTCCGTTATACTTCCAATCTTCGTTACGGTAACGAAACGCGTCGCATTCCGATTAGACTGCGTCGACCGGCGTCTGTTCTATTTTCACCACCCGTAGGATATATTTATCCGCGCGATTGCGGATACTTTCAGCCGCGAAAGTTTATTTCGCTGAGTAACCTCGGCAATCCGGTCACCGATCGCCAGCACCGCGATTCGACCGAGAAAACGAGTTCCGGTCACTCGCGAGCAACGCGACGACTGGTACGATATGACGTGAAATTACGCGCGGACAAAAACGAGCGAACCGTCGTCGGAGGAAATTCACCGGGAGTAATTAAAAGAGGAAGAGAACCGGCTGGATAACGCGCGCCGCGGCGGTCCGGGCGAATCGCGGGGCGCGAGAGCGATCGGCGCGCACTGACAATCCCCGGGAACCGTTGGCGACGCGACGAGTTCGCAAAGGTCGCTGAATTGCCGAGTCGGAAAGGCTGGCTCCGCGAGCCACGCCTGTCAAGAAGCCATTTACTTATTGGACTCTGTTCGACCCTGGCGCATTGTTTACAAAAACGGCACGGAACGAGAAACCGGGTCGAGACGGCGGAGATATCTTCGCTGAATGCACGCGAGTCCGCGAGGGCGCGTTTCACGCGCGGACACGCGTACTCCGCGGCGAGCGTTTACACGTCTCGCGTAAAAGTAGCGGATGATTATCCGGTCGAGAAAAAGAAAGTAGCGAAGAAAAGAGAGGGAAAAAAAGGAGACGAGGAAGAAATAACGATGGTGGAGAGAATGGGGAAAGAAGGGAGAGTGAGAGAGGACGGTGTTCACAAAGGCGTCGCTTCACCGAGGCCTCGTTTCCACGCGGCGGATCGTAAAGCGGCCACCTCCTCGCTGTTGCTTTCGTTTGGCCAATGTGCACGTTAGGCCAGCTTTTTTCGTCCGCGTAAGAAACCGCGGCTCGCGTGCGCGTTATCGACCTCGACCGCAGTCCGGCCGAAGTAAAATTATAAATAAAAAAGAAGAGAGGAGAGGAGAGGAGGAAGGAAGGAAAAATTGGTCCGCAAACTTTCGACGGATCGAAGCTTAACGCGCGCGCGCGCTCGAGCCGAGAGTCGTTCCGCCAACTTTTCAATTCCGCAAACATCCTCGTCCGGGGTTTGGTTGGAAATTGATTCGCGACGATCGCGCGTTCATCTCTGAAAATTCGAACAAGCAGACGAGAGAGGTCTCGTCTTCCGATTCCTCCTGTTTCTCTTCTCTTCCGTGTCTCGTCGTTTTTCCTTCCTTCTATAGCCGTCCCTGCGTGTCGCGATCGAGCCGATGCCTCGACGCGCCGCGGAAAGCCTCGTTTGGAAAGCTCGGGACACACTCGTGACGGAAAAGCGCAAAAACCGTTTCGAGCGAATACTTAATCGGGCCCCGTTGCCCACCGTCCCGGGGACGGCTTTTCCCTTAATCAATTTTAACGAAACTACTCGACGGTGTATTCGTACGTAAACAGGAAAAGTTGCGCGGCGAATATGAGGAAGCGGAATATGAGAAAAGTCCGGACGTGCTTGAAAGTTGCGTTGGTGGCGCGGCCCTAGCGCGGCCTTAGCGCGACCCGAATGCACATTTTAGGCCGAGATTTAAGCACTTTTCCCGCGGACTATTCTTTCATGAATGTTCAAAAGCGGCCGTCAACCGACGGAAAGCCGGATTGAAATAAATGGCGAAGCCTAGCCGTTGCGATGCTCGGGGAAAAAGCACAGGTTACCGCAAATGTGCCTCTCTCGTTCTCTTTCTCGCTCCGGAGCGCTCTAGACCGCCTCTTTCGCCTTTACCCGGCGCGGCATTTCTTGTTTTTCCCACGAGGAAAAGGCATCGACTGGTCGGCGAATTTTTGCTTCCCCGGCTGTTATCGATGGTTCGATTAAATCGACGTTTGCCGGATCGCGGGAAGGCGAACGATCCCTGATACGGGAACCGTCGGGATAGGGAAACGGGCACGCGTTCGACCGCGAGGGTTCCGTTGCGAAATCTTTCAGGAATCGGGAACGGGGCGTAACTCTCGTTACGTAATTCGGAGTTTCGAATGGAATCGGGTGTATAATCGCGACGAAAGTCGCGCGTTGGAAACCCGGAGAGCGTAACGGACAGCGCCCGTATGAATGGCCAAAGCTATCGGCAAATTTCAGAGACGTTCGACCGATAATTTTCCTCCGCTTTCAACTCCTGCACGTTCGCGTGCCGACTATCCGAGTATCCGGAAAATATTATTCACCATTTCGTTCACACTTTTCACGCAAAGTGTCTCGATCGATCGAGTACAAGTGTAAACGTCCCATTGCAAAATCGATCGGCACGATGGAATGGCAGTTCTTTCATCGACGGTGCAATTTCGAACGAGTAATTCGTAGGACGCGTTAAAGGACTCGAACGAACGGTGCAAATGGAATTACGAACAACGCGATCGATGTGGAATTCTCCGTGTCTCCTTCTTCTTCGGGCAGGTGGCGAAATTTCGCGTCTGGATTCGCGTATACGACCGATCGTCGAGGAAGAATTACGCTGAAACAATCGATACCGAACGTCCTAGGCTGCAGCGAAATAAAACAAAACTCCCTTTGATCTGTGCACCCTCGGGGACAAAGGGAAACCGAGCATTAACAGAGATACGGACAAGCTGTCTAGACAGCGGATACAGCGGAAAATTAATATCTATGAAACGGAAGACGGAATTTATCTTTGCCGATACTTGGGTGTTTGTTTCGCGTTACAGATACCGAAACGTTTGACCGATAATACATCCGCGTTGCATTTTATCTTATGTTTCCGCAACGCGTTTACCCGTCGAACGGAAACGTGTTTTACCAAAACCGCAAAACCGCGAAAGCAAAATATTCCTTCGCGAATATCCCCGTTTCCGTATAAGGGGATCGCCAACTAAATAATAAAACCGCCATATATAGGCAGTTCTCGTACGAGTCTTCTGAATAAAATATCTCCTTGTGTCGTTTCCCAAGCTCGGTTTGCAACAGCATCAGGGAACGGACCGGAGATGGGAACTCTGATGAAACTTTCCCGCATCATTTTCTTCCTCGTCTTCTTCTTCTTCGTCTTCCACTTCTTCCTCGTCTTCTTCCTCCTCCACCTCCACCTCTCCTCGTCTTCTGCCTATCTTTGCAACCTCTCTTAGCCAACTTTCTCCTTTCACGACTTTCCCTCTCGCTCTTTTTCTCCCTCCCACCCTCTCTCTCTCTCTCTCTCTCTCTCTCTCTCTCTCTCTCTCTCTCGAGATTAGAAAAACGCCGTAGCTCCTCGAGATGCAAAGACGTCTCGAGGACCAATAGACAACCGAGAAATGTATTCCGACGACTCTCGACTTCTTTGCTTTCTTTCCGTTTTCCCTCCTCCTCTATCTGTCCCTCTTTCCCTTTCTCCCTCTTTCACACACACACACCCTCCGTCTACCCTTCTCTCGACTGGCTGACTGGCTTCGATTCGTCTCCTTCAGTTTCCAAAGGCGAATACGCGCGAAACTTTCGCTACGACCCAAGAAAAACGAAGCCCGTGACTCGCTGACTTTTGCTACTTCGCAAAGTAGACTTTGCAAGGGAATTTGCTCGACTCTCCCGAAGCCGAAATTTAAGGTCGACGAACGCGATTATTCCAATAGCGTCGTCCTTCTTCCCCTCCACGGTAGTCCACGAGATCTCGCCGATTTTCTAGAGAACTGATCGGATCGTCGATATTCCTCTCCGCCGTCGCCATCGACTCCACCGCAAACCGTGTTTCCTCGTGACCGTTTAATCGCGGCTCTCCGTGCCGCGTCGGTGTAACGAGCAGGGATACGGGAAAATCGTCGCCGACGATTCGACGACGCCTTCGACGACGCCTCGCTGAACCGCATCCGACAATGAGACAGATACGCCATAACGCGAGAAACTTTCCGATCCCTGAGAGAATCCGCCGTCTGTACTTACCTAATAAATCTGCCACTCGAATACGATACGTCGTACCATCTTCCCAGTCATACTTTCGTCTGTAATTATTCACGCACCAGACAACGTATCGGTCGTCGTTTACTCCTATAGCCGATGAACCGGGAAAAAAGTTTTACGTCGCCGAAACTTCTGTTCGAGTTATCAGCAAAGGCGAAGAAATCAAATAGACAAACCGCGATCGAGCATCGGAAACGAGCGTTTCGAAAGATCGAAACTTCGAAAAAAGGGAGAAAGAAAAAGGGTATAAAAATTGAAAAAAAGAAAATAGGTAGATGGAAAAGGCGAAGCAAGGGACAGGGCAAAAATCGAAGCGAGTGCCGATCGAACTGGTGGAATACGGTGCCCCCGGCGCGAAATCAAATTCGCGCGGCCGTTTGGGACGAGGCACGAGAGAAATCGTCGCCGAATCGCAGGGGATTACCCTGCTCGTCACGAGCATTCGAAAATCCAACACGGAAAGAAGGTTGAGAACCGGCACGATAAGACTGGCTAAAAGCTCCGCGGGACGGGCCGATTTTACATCAGCCTGATTTCTAATTACATCGAGCCAGAAAATCGGCAATGTGTTAAGCCGCGCCGGCCTGTGCACGGGAACTCAATTTCGCGATGATGGACAGGCACGCGTGCCACAAAGTTGAAGACTTAATAAAGGCTTTCCTGCGATGCTTACTCGCCTAGACGAGGGAACGATGGATGGCTGGGGCTAGAGAAGGTGGCGAATCGAAAGTGGCGGCGAACGAAAGGCCAACGCTGGCCAACCCCTTTGGTTATTCGCGTCGGTCGAACATCGCGCCGATGGCCCCGGGATACAATTCCGCGAAATGTTCGCCGCAGAATTTTAACGAGATAAGCGGTATTAGACCCGCTATCCCTTTGTAAAATGTCTCTCTAATTCCCCGCGTCGGCCGCATTCCGTCGCGGCTCGTTCCGCGTTTCTATCGCCGATTCGCTGCCTCCGCAGTTCCGTCCCGTCCCGTCGTTCGCGTTCACCAGCTTTCCGGTTCGTCCAATTCCCTCTTTCCGTTTAATCGCGGCTTATTTTTGGCAATTAGTCCGCCGCGTCTCGTCCCGGGAAGAACGAGCATCTCGTCCGCGGAGAAATTGAATGCGAACCGGTCGTTCAACGCGTGCAGTTGTAGCTCGTACGTGTGACCGTGGTACATCGTAAAGATAAATATGGATAGACGATGTTTCATTTACGGTCTCGATGGACACTCGTAAATGCTATCGTATTCCCGTACGAACCAGGTTGATTCCCGGAGTAATACGCGTCGAAAACTTTTTAACAGCCATCTCTGCGAGGATAAATGGTTGGCCACGATCAACGCGGCGAATTCATCCCTCGAGTTGGAAACTCGTTTTACGGGTTACCTCGGCATAATTTATCCCTAATACCCGATCCATCCTTGCGAGTGCATTTCTCGATTATTCGCGGTAACTATACCGAGATAATATCGTATCCCTCTTTCCGAAAAATTTCGTAATTTCTATCCGGCTGTTGAATTTTTCGAACAAGAACTAGCCCGAAGCTGGCATGCTAATCCATCACGAGAGATATACAGTTGCGCGATGTAACGAGGATAGCTGCGAATAAATATCATCCGCGTATTTGTTCATCGAATTCGCGGGATAAGAAAATGGCGGGGAAATATGTTGGAATGATTGGAACGACGGAGCGATAGAAGATACGGTAAATGGCTCTCGCGTCCCTACGATAACTCGAAGGCTAATGACGATCAACGCGAAGATCAGCGACTGACGGACGGCCATTCGTTCCGCCAAGTTGAAGACTTAATAAAGGTTTTCCTGTAATGCTAGCCAGAAGGTGTAAGAGAAACGAGTTACGCACGCATCATCGCTGACGCGCGTGAGCGTGAAAAGGCGTCGCGAGATGGAACGAGGCGGTTAGAACGACCAAGAGGAATAGGGCGACGTAACGTTGCTTCGCGTGAACGGTTAATAGAATTAGCCGAGACGAGTTACTCGCTGAGAGTATTGCCGGTGGACACTCGCCGGATCGACTATTGAGAAGGGTAGAAAACGAGAGCTACGAGAATCCATCAATTCCGCGATTTCCTTTTTTGAAGCGAATTCTTTTTTGAAACAACGCGATACGAATAAACGTCAGATCGATTTGATCCGTATCCGTATAAATTGCAAAAATTAAACTTCCACACCGGATATATTCGAGAAGCGTTTAGAAGATATAATCGCATCCGTACGATTACTGCAACGCGCGCGATACTGGTAGATAAGCTAAAAGTAACACGGTACGAAGGTTCATCAACGGAGGATTAACATTTTGCGCTCGACGATCTTTTCGTTACAGAAATATAGTCGTTCAACTTTCTCCCGCGTAGTCGACGACATTTTTAACACGATAAATTCGAAATCGTGTGCAAATTAAGATATGGAATGATTTTATTTCGATATTCCACCTACCATTGGGTACTTTTCAATTTCATATATTAATTAATATCGATCTTTAGAATCTGATTAAATGACGACTGATACTCGCCTCTCGAGTACAAAGGGTTAACAAAGTGCATCGGAGAGTTTACTCGTCGCGAACGATCGGTCATCAGGCGCGGAATGACAGGAAAGGGTAGGGAAAGACGAAGGGAGACCGGTGGTGTGACGAGACGTTCTAATTCGCCGCTATCAAGCAGGGAATACAGAATTCCATATAAGTTTGCCCATAAGCCGTAATAATTCATCACCGGCAAGATACGATGCTTTAATCCGGCGGCTGGGCCACGCGCGAGCGAAACTTTCCGGCATGACCATAAATTTTGAAAGTCTCGTCGATCGATCGTCGCGATTTTTCTCCAAGATCGTTGCGAATTCATGGGCAGGGGTAACGGCGTCTCGCTCAGGACCAGGCTTCGTTTTTCTCCCCGGGCCAATCGACAACTTTAATTCTCGATCGTTGGCGGATATACGGCGAACTTGGTAAAAACTTAATTTAAATCTTCCGTGCAGATTAACCGACGGCTGTCGAGTGGTTTTTCACCGGTACTCGAATCATCGATCGACCCACATTCGTTTTTACATCGAGCCTCTCGTTATTCCTGGAAAACAATTTGTCCCGAAGCTTTCTCGAAAGCGCGTGCACCGCGGATCGATTCTCTTCCCCTCGCGCGTGGCGAATCGCGTTTACAGGGACCGAACGCGGTCGATTCGCATAAATTCCGCATAAATCCGTATACCGGCGACCGCGATTGAATTATTCTTACACCTACCGTCCATCTATTTAAACGACTCCGATTCGTCCGAGGGTAACACGCGTAATTCCGTCCGCGCGGATTGCGCCGCGATTTTATTCGCGAATTCGTCCTCGTTAGCGGTGTGGTTCGCAGCGGAACCGCGCCGCAGAACATTTCAACCGTCGCGAGATACGCCGGTGTTAAAGAAAACCATACGCAGGATCGGAAGTTTTCAAACGTCGATATCCCATACGCCAACTTTCTAACAAATCCAGCTCGATTCCCCCGATTCGTTCCGGAGAATGCGTTCCATTAACCCGGAGTGCGGAGTACTTGTATTTTTCAGCGAGTCGCGCTGAACCAGTATCGCAACGAGGGAAACGTTTCCGCGAGAAGAGAGCAAGAGAGCGAGAGAGAAAGAGAGAGAGAGAGAGAGAAAGAGAGAGAGAGAGAGACGCGCGGGACGGGATCGGGATTGACTTCCCCGGCGTCGTGGTTCGTTCGAATCGAGGAAACGCGATGGAAACTCGGTCGTACGTACCTGTATACGTGCACGCGGAAAGAATTCGAGCTGCTCCAAGACCGAGGATACGTTTCCAACCCTGCAGAGTCTGTCTCTCGCCGTTACCCTCTTGGCCGCCATTCGTATCTAGTGACGTGTAGAAACGCCGCGCGTTCATCCGCCGTGGGACTGCCAAATTGCTTTACCACCCCCTCGCGAGGTCTTTAATTTCGTTTACTATCGGCCTGCGACCCCTCCGCTTCAGCCGCAAACTTTGTCTTCGCTTTTCCCGCCCGCGAAAATTGCTCGACGAATGCCTGTGTAGCCGAAGAGAAACGACGCCTCGGCGCGTCGACCCGCAGCGGCGCGACGAGGGGAAAAAATTCGCTGCACCCCCCGTGGTGTCGCGTTGCGCGCCACGGACCACTAGTCTTCTTGCACCAGAAGGTTTTACGTTTCTGATCCTCGGCGAGGGTGGACAGGAGGGTGGATGATCGAAGGGTGGATCGAGGGTTGGGTCAGCGGCCGACGCTCGAGTATCGCTTCGGCTGACGGTGGCTCGTGGCGCTGGATTATCGTTTTATTATGCTCGTAGCCACTCGCGGAGGACCTCGGTGTGCAGGAATATATACGACGGAAGCGAATTTATCGCGTTCGTGGCGGCTAGAAAAGAGATAGGCATAATCGAGCGCGGATACAGCTCGTAGTTGAAGAAAAGGATCGTTGGAGAAAATTAGTTTTCTATCGCGTCGGAATTCCGGTAAGGTACACACCCCTTTGACGATGATTAAAATCGTGTCTGAACGCGGAAGAGACAGAGAGACAGAGGGAATGAGAGGTGAGGCGGAATGCACGGGAGAGGGTACGAGGTTTTCGCGCGGAGGAGACGATATCGAAGGCAAGAAACGTGATCGGTGTAAATTGTTTGGCCTCGGAAGGGCTCGGTCTGTCCTCGTTCGACTTTCGACTGTCGCCGAAATCGCGTGCAGCTCGCCCTATTTGCGGGCGAACGTGTTAGTCGTTCGCCGAGGAAAACCCGCTGCCGGGGTCCTTTGTCTGTCAGGACCAGTAGCTTATACGATGGCACGACGGCTGGGAATTACCGGCGATGAAAGGAGAAGGAAGGAACTCGTCGACGCGACGACTGCCTCGCGAACGTCGAAAAGTCGCCCCGTCCTGATTTTACGCGAGGTAATCTCTTTCCTTTCTCTCCGTTCGCTTTTCCGACCGCTCCTCCCTCCGGCGGCCTTCCTTCCCCTTTTTCCATCGTTGCCTGTCGGTGAGATGGCCGAAGATTGGTTCTACTATAACACGAGAGTTTGCAGTATGGCTCGATCGTCCTTTCTCTAGAGGTTCGTGTCTTTCGACGGGATATAAAAGGGTCTCTCCAGTGACCAACGCGGTCGTTCCAACGACAATACCTTTTACCAGCGAGCTATTTTCGAGCTGTCGATGCGCCATGAACCAAAAGCCCGCTATGAGCCTAGTAAAATCGTCCATTTTATACGCTCTATCGTCCGCGGTATGATATTCCTCCAGTAACCTTTCCCGCCGTTTAAACATACGAACCGGATAAATTTCGTGCCTCCACTTATCGTCTCTTTGCGGATAGGCTGCGTTTATATCTTTCGGTGCGTTGCGATTTCAATCGTGCGATTTTCTTCCGTTTTACACGCGCGATGAGTAATTTGAACCCGAGGAATTCGCATTTGTTCTGTTTCTTCGAGTTGGTTATTTCCGCTTCAGTTCAAGTTACGTCGATTCGACGATGCTCGCGCTCGATGCCTCTGTAATTCGCGCGAAAGAAAGACTCGCTCGCTTTCCGTGACTCGAACGGTTCATCGGCGAATTTATTTTCCGTTACTGATTAGACGGTATTTAAATCGTGACCGTGTGTGCCCCGTCTGCGTGGTATTTCTTATCTAAAATTAAACGGTAATTGCGGCTGGTTACCAGGATCGGGAGGACTGACCGGTACATTTATTATATCCTTTACCAGTTGCTTAAGTACGTCACCGGCAGAACCAGACGAGCGCGACTCTATTTCGCGGACGGCCGAGATAATTAATGCAAATGGACCGGTGCGCGTAATCGCGAGATAATAAAGCGATCATAGCTCAAGGAGGGTACTTCGCGGTGACACCGGTGAATTATGCACGATCTCCCGGTAATTTGAGACGATATTACCCTCGCCGGCATAAATTTCTCTTCTAGGCCTGCGAAATTTCTTCGATCCGGCGAAAAATCTCTCCGGCCTTACGAAGCTCGCGATTAACGCGATAACGATACGGCACGCTGTATTGCGCTGTAACACGCGTTCCACTATCCGCGAAATTACCCGCCTCGATAATTAACCCGGTTACACGCTCCTGGCAAGACGAACCGAATGCTTGCCGCGAACTCGAGTACCGGCTCGCTAATTCAAGGCGAGTACGATCATCCGCTAAAAAAATCTCTGGAATAAGAAATAGAGAAACTACCTTATTACCATTCCTCTGTAAGACAAGACGCTTTATGCATTCCTCGCCGAGCCACAAAGAGCGAGACATCAAAGCGGAGCTTCCATGTAGGCTAGAAAAAAACACTGAATTGCGCATCGCCGAAAAGGTTTGCTCGAAAACGAGAAACCTCGAGTTAAGTCGAATTAAATTTGTCTCCTCTCGGACGCGGCACTCGTGAAATTTCCCTTTCGATCTTGCGGCTGATTAAAAACGGCAGTCCATCGTGGTGAACTGCATCGCCGTCGGAGGGTTGGCATAACCGCGGCGCATATCGAGGTGCAGAACGAGAATGTGATCCACGTACGCGACGCTCGTTCCATGGCCGGTATGTACCCTGCGAAATAACGGCAGGGCCCGGGCCAGAATGTCGGGTCACAGTGCCAAAGTCTTGGCCTGGCAAGGTTAATACTCCGGTGACACCGGTGAGCGTGTTTGCGCGCCATATTAACCGTGTCGCAGCAACCAAGCGAAGATATTCCCGTGCAGGCAGTGAAATCGACCAGAGCCTGATCGAACAATCGACCTGCGCGTTAATTCGCCACGCACACCTGCGAGGGCATGATCAACGATCACGCAGGAGAAGAGCCTAACAAATTCGCCGTTTTACGCGAATATATCTCGGTCGTGGAATTCTCTTTCGATTCCAAAAAAAAAAAAAAAACGCGACGAACAGCGAGAGATGGAGAACCCGTCTCGTCTGGACGGCGATTAATTCGCAGAGACAACCGGTGAAAAATACGTCCCCACTCGTTGATCTAGCGGAATTTCAATTTTTAATATCGCCGACGATTCGCGCGAAGCGGCGGGAAAAAGAGCGAGTCCGGCCCATGGAAATTCGGAAACTCGACGAATTCCCGTTGTTTGCTGTGAACACAAAAGGGCGGAAAGTAGCCCAAGTGAATTCGGTCGCCGCGGGGGAATAAAATCGAACGTACCGCAGGCAGAATCCTCTGTCGGTCGAGCGTTCTTCGGATGATTCGGGATACAGGCACATTCGGGATACGGTGCATTTGCATGCGAGAAAACCGGGGGCATAAACCGTGGACAGAGAAGAAGAGGCACGGGTATAGCCGGCCTGTACGCGATACACGCGTGCTCTATTTGATCAGGCATAGTAAACACGATATTTTCTCACGTGTGGATACACGGGCCGCAAATCCAGACGGGTCTGCCTGTCGGTATACTCCGGCGCGTCATTATTTGCGGCCCATGCAGCACCTGCTAGTGGCGCGGCTGAATTAGAGGGAGCCACGCAGCGACGGCAGTAACGGCGGCTGGTTTGGTAGAGGGAGGGGGGGG
>NIJG01000099.1:3939737-3998444 GCA_002201625.1 Euglossa dilemma | reverse complement strand
GGGGGGGGGACAGGAAAAAAAGAATGGAAAAAGGAGGGAGAAAAAAAAAGGATCGTCGAGTAACGGGATTATCCAGATCAATCGAGCCACGAGCCATAATAGCCGCGTTTAATCCGGCCCCGCTTCGAATTCAGCCGACGGCTACGATCGACAAATATGTCTCGAATAACTCATCTCTGCGTGGCACGTTCCGTACGTTGCCGCATCCGAAAAGCCTCCGAATGATTCCGGATCGTTGGCACCGAAAATACATAGAGCGAGCTGGAAAACGAGTGCGCGTAATGGCGAAACGGCGAGCACGCGTGCATCGGAGAAACCGTCCACGGGAGATTGGCAGCGAAAAGGGAATGATTAATCAAGAGGATCAGCACACCATTACCGGCGACGATTCGTATTTTTTGCAATTCGTAATCCATGCACTTTCTCATAAAAGATCGGATAGTCTCGATTAAATTGATTCTCCTGTTCTTTCTCCCCTTAATTCTGCCGCTGACTGTTCGTGATGCGCGGCTTCGCTGCGCGGATCGCGAGAGGAAGGCTGCAGCGCTGGCCGAAGAAGAGCCGAAGAAAAGCCGGGGAAGAAGCTGGAGAAAGAGCCGGAGAAAGAGCCGGATGCAACCGCTGGATCTTGCATCTTTTTTCGAGTCGGCGAGCCGCTGGTTCTCCAGCCAGCGAGACGGTAATTGGATAAGTTAATTAGCTTTTTAAACGAAACTTTGTCGAGCCTTTAGATACTCGGACCGTTCTTTTTTCAGCCTTGCGGTCGCGTACCTCATCCTCGTTGTTCCCGAACGCGACCGGCGAATGCTCGGTTCCTTTTGAGGAGCCTTAAAGTAAATGCCAGAGAACCCGACAGACCTGGCCATCGTCGCCCTGGCCTATCCACCCCCTCGGTCCCTCGCATCCTCTAACCCTTAATTGAAGCCATAACGCCGTAGAGCCTCGAGCGCCCTTAATGCAGCCGAGCCGCGTCGCTTTAATTGAAAGTGCACGGATTCCTCTGATAGCTGCGGCTGCGGTTTCAACGTGAAAGAGTAAGAGAGGCCACGGTTCAGACCGGCCGGCCAGCAGCTACGGCGAAGAGGTGGAACGGACGGTGCACTCGGGGGTTGGAAGCAAGCATTTACCTTAAATGCATCTTGAATCGCGTTTCACAGGCGGCCTCTTGTTATATCGCGTACCGCGCCTGTGTCTCCGGCAACGGTCACACCGAGTCTACTGCGAAGGGAGAGCGAGGCGCCGCGATGCGCCGCGACGCCGCGCGGCATGGCACGGCAACGCGGACCGAAACGGAGAGCGCCAAGGATTTCGACGTTTTTACGTCGCATCCGATGTTTCTTCGCGACGCTGAAGGGTGATTTATTACGGGAAACCATTTCCTGTTCCCTTCCTTCCTTCGCTGCTGTTTCACGAGTGAACCGCATCGACTGTTTCGTTCGAGTAGTTATATGTAAATGTACCGTGTTGCGCAAACAGGAGAAAAAAGAAAAGGACCTGCGGGAAACACGAACGAGGGAAATGAAATTCCTTTGGACGTCGACGTGTTCGTTTTATATGCTTATTAACCGCGGTTCGAAGGATTGAATATCGAGGTACTGGAGGTAGTCGAGTGAAACAACTAAGATCAAAGGAAAGCTTTAACGTGAACTTAATCAACGACCGCCAATGTTTTCAGAGTTACGGCGAAGCATCACCCAAGTTTCGTAAATTATTATTTACGATGTTAACGTTACGCGTGTATGTACCCAGTTTCACTACCCCTCCGTCTCTCCCAGCCTTCTTTCCGCTCCTTTTTCTACTTCCTTCTCGTCCTTCCGTAACGTTCTAGACGCATAAAGTAGCGACGAGAAAATTTGTTCAAAGCTCGGTTTTCCCGGAGGTTCGAACGTTACAGACGAATAAACAAGTTGCCAAAGAACTATGGGAATGGCGTTGCGCAACAACGCACGGCAAATCGGTTTCCGCGATATAACAGTTGTAACGGATAATCCGCAACGCGCGATAGAATTATTACCATCGCGTACACGGATGCAAAACACGGGTACGATGATGGGTTCGAGATATCGATTGAACGTTTACATCGGCCTACTTTTCAGATACCGCTCATTCTTGGATATCCTCCCTTTGTCGATCGCCCGTCCCAACGAAATCGAGACTGTCGGACAAACTGTGATTAATGGAGACGATAATTTCGATTCACCGCGCGTGCACGTCCGCCTCGAAATATCGACGAACCTGAATCTGATTACGCGCTACAATTTACGTGCCGTCCTATTGGCTTACGCGAAGAAAAATTTCGAGACGGAGAGAAAAATGAAACGAGACGAAATTTGGAGAGATCGTTGTTAATCGTCCTTCGGAATTATACCGGCGAGGGTGAGTATTACTCTGCGAAACAAAGGATAATTGTTTGGTCGGAAAGTTCAAGACGAATCAAGAGTTTCGAAATGGCCGCGTATCAGGCTGTTTCGCCGGCTGGCTCAAAGCTATCCGTTATTATTCCAAGTTCGGTAGCTCGCCAACGACTGTTTGCCGTTTCATAAATAAAAAGCAGATTCCGGCGAGTTTAGCTTGGCGCGAAGAAGCGCGTTCTTTGGCCGGCGCGAATAAAACAAGGCGTAGCAGAATTATTTTCTTACTCGCGGATCAAAGCTGAAAATACGTGAACCGCGGATTTCGGGTGGTCCAATTACTCCGCTGAATAATTGTCCGAACTTACAAGTTGCTGTTAACGAGTACCGCGAATAACTACTGCGACTCCTGTTTCTTGGGCTGAATAATTCCTCGAGCACCGCTTGCCAAGAACTTGCCGCTCGTAAACAAAGCGAAGCAGACGTCGCGTTGTCGAATATCGAAAATAAAACAAGTAGACGGACAAGTCGGAGAAGTTAACGGCCTTTTAATTAACATAGCGACGTTACGAGTGTGTCGGCCAAGTCGGTTGAGTCGTTTAACGAAAACTCGTAGCAATTCACGGGACGCCGATAAAATTCCTCCGATAAAATCATCTTTTCCTGCTTTCTCTGTTTCCTAATCTTACATCGCCGTTGCGTTTTCCGTCTTTGTTCGTAACGAGAGTCACGATCGTTCGAGGGCACACGGTCAATCTTGTATTCGACGATTCGCGTGAAACGCGAGAGATTCTCGCGGTACGTTTTTCCGCGTTAATTCGCAAAGTTTCCATTTTGACGCACAACCGCGAAACGACTGAAATACGGAAACGACGAGAGAGGCAAGCTCCATGATCCTTTGTTAGAAATATAATTTCCCCGCTTAATCTTCTTTTAATTAACCGAGAAAAACAATGGGTGGCGTGCAAACAACGCGTACATATAAATCGTATCGTTTATAATACTGCGTCGCGTCGATGAATAGATATAGGTGTTTAAAAGTAGGACGAGGAGCGAAGGGAAGGAAAAATTCTATCGTCCTTACCCGCGGTATTTCCGCTTTCTCTTTGCAGAAAGAGTTTTGTTTAAAACGAGTAGCCGTGATTCGAAACATTATTAATTAAATCCCGATATCCCGATATTCACCTAGATCGTTATTCTTTCATTCTTTACGGATCTCGTTACGCGCTTTGAAGTAATTCACCGTTTGCTCTAATTAATCTGTGAAAATTATTTCCTTTTGAACCGTCCATCATCGAGCAACTTTGAACTTCCGAGACGACGATACGATACGCGTCGAAAATATTACTCGCTGCGATTATCAAATTAATTCGTAACTGCGTCGATTCGGAGAAGAAAGAGACGGGAAATTTTTACAGAGAGAGAGAGAGAGACGGAGAGAGGAAGGGTTGCCTCCGAAACGCTAATAGGAGACAAAACTTTTGCTCTGCAACGAGATAATTAATTACCTGTCGGGTAAAGAAACCCGTGTCCGCCGCGTCGTTGATACTACTACTAGCCGCGCGTCTGACCCCATACGGATCCGTTTTCCTTCCTCCTTGCTCATTAACCGCGACGTTATCGTAAACCGACTACCACGACGTACACAATTCGGAGAAAAGGAAACGAGGAAAAGGAAAGATAGTTTATCTTGCATCGCGAGAGTATCTTTCGCGTATTAATTAACGATAACGAAAGATTAAAGCGCACACCGGCTCAGAATTACCCGTTAATATCGACGCGATAATGGGCCGTGGAATAATATTTCCCTGTTTACAAGAGACAAAACTCGCCCGACTCTTTGTTAATTTCGCGCATAATCGCAACGACAACGCTAATAACTCCCAGCCGTACTAGCAGCCACGAAAACAACGCGATATCGCCGTTTAATATTTATTTTATTTCGCGGCAACAGTCGCGATCGTTTAGTCACTAATATTTCCGTTCCGTCCAATTAGACGGGCGTTCAAGCTGCTGCTATTGTTGTTGTTGTCGTCGTTGCGCGGCCGATAAATCGAATATCAGAGACACGGTGAACGCGGACGAGAGCCTCGACGAGACTCGTTAACCGTGATGCCTCCATGCAGCCGAGCCCGAGTCACGAAGACTCGCGCTCACGATCGGCACGACGATAGAGCTCGCGTAATTCACGATCAGCCTCGTTACGGTTCCGCTCGGAGTTACTCGTCCAATCAGGATTTTATCTCGAGCGTCATCGTTACAAGCGGGCGTGCCAATCGATTTCCCCGATACCGCGCGCGCCAACTTAAACGGATACACCGAGCTTCCGGGCAAACTTTCGCGCGATTAAGACCGTTAATGTTCGCGGAATTACCGCGAGATAGCCCGAACGGCGTACCTTTCGTCGACGACTCGACGGAAACCACGTGCACAATTATTATCGATCCGCGCCAGACTCTTGCGTCTAGACGCACCGCAAACAAATTTTCCCCGTGAAACGCGATTAAGATTCCGCGCTCCCCGATTGAAAAATCGCCGTGAGGTCGCCGGCGACTGTACAAAAGCGGAAACGTAACTCGCGGCGCGGACGTGGCTGTCCGATACGAAATCGGGAACGACAGCCGATTTTTACGTCGTACAACTGCGGGCTCGCCGGTTATCGGGACTAACCGTAAAACTGCGATCGCGTCTATCGCGTTCGTGACCAGCAAACGAACGTTACGCCGTCGGTCAATCGCGTCGCTGTAAAGTATGTCAGCAGAACCGTATTAACGAGGCATTAAATTGGCGTGCATAAAACATCGCTTTACTCTCCGATCCGATCGAAACATGGCCGGGAAAAATTCCGGCTGATTCATCGCGAGACATTCGGAAGAGGCCAGCCGACGTAAACGTTAATCGATCGCGGCGTATTTTCGCGACGGTTACCCCGATCGAGACCGCAGGCTCGGGGCGAAGGAAGGGTGCATACGTAAGTAGAAATCGTGGCGACCGCGAAGTGGGCAAGAATCATGGCAGCTGGCAGATCGATTACTCGCGTACAAGGCGTCCGGTCACGTGACTTGCCGTGATTCTAATTCACCGAGACGCGAGACGTCGAGTGTCTCGCGGGGCGACGGATTGCCACGTACATCCCCCCGTCGTTCTGTCTCGTCGCGAGGTATCCCTTGGGGAGGAAACGCGAGGGACGAACCTCGAGGAATCGGCAACGAGCTCCCTTTTAGCCGGGTATCGATGTTAAAACCAGAGGCGTCGTCTTCTCCGGGACGATCGCGACGGAAAGAAAATCCGATCTCGCGCGAAAGGAAACGATCGAGGAAGCCGTAAACTCACGGAGCTACGAAAGTCGGGGAAAATTCGGAAAAATACGGACGAGATGGGACGAACGACCCGGAAAACCTCGATGTGTCCCTTCTTGACTGAAAAAATAAAAAGAAAAAGAAAAAAGGGGACGAGGGAGGACCATGCGAGTAAAACCCTCGACCGGGTTTCCCTTTTTTTTTTTACGAGATTCCGCGACTCGAGTATCGGGCACGCCGACGAGGAATCCATGGCCGGAAATTCGGTAGTCGGATACAAAGGAAGGTTGTACGCGTCGGTCGCGCTCGCTCGTGCCTGCTGGGCAGCCGTACGCCGTCCCCGTTCTTCAACGTTGCGACGAACAGGGGAAGAACGGAGAGAAAGAAAAACGCGCGCCCTGAAATTGCGATTTTACCGTGCCGCGGCGTTGGCAAATATTTACCTGTCAGGCTCGTTGTCCGTTTCTCTCTGGTCTCTCCTGCTCTTTAATTAACACGCGTTGTCCCTCTTCTTTTGTAATCCTCCCCTCTGGTTTCTAGGACACTTCACTCTCCAAGGACGAAGTCGGGCAAAAACAACGGACCCGCTACCGGTCCTTTCACTGACAACACGCTTCGTCGACCCTCTGCCGGATTTCTCCTTTCCGTTCTCTTTCGAGCGTCAACGCTGAGTTATACCGTCGATTTCCGCCCCCGATTTCCTTAAGCTGCCGAGGAGATCGCGCGCGACATCTCGGCTGCCGAACGACGCGGGCCACGGGTTGAGCGATCGGTATCGGAGCTGGCCGAACTTTTCGAGGCGATATCTCTTCTTGCACGCCTCGCGTGCATGCGAACGATCGACGTCGCCGCTGCCGGACAACGGGATCGCTGGGTACGCGTGGAACGATTTTTCTCGCGTGATAGATATAGTGTCGGAAACTCTCCGCAGAGATTCCCGCAAGTTCCGGCCGTGCCACGAGCAGACGCTTAATGGACTTTAATGGATCGCGACCGTGGGATCGTACATCGCGGAAAAAGTTTCACCGAACTCGGGCCACCGGACACTCACTGGGTTATTAACGAAGCAAAATTGAGCGAATCCCACCGAGCACCGAATACAGAAGAAGTTAATGGATTTTCTTCCCCGACACTTGGCAGCCGTCGTAACGAGTCAGTAACGATTTCGAGGGTTCGTCGTTGCTAAGTTCTACGCACTACACATACACACCCCGGAACGCCACTTCATCCACTGTACACCGAAAAAGTTTTCGCGTGATCCGGCTTAGAATCCTTCCTACCTTCGTCGACGTGATCGGCCAGAGTCATATCGAGTCTCTCCTCTCGGATATCCTCGCGATCTCTAGACGGTTCTTGGTCCGAGCGTGCACGCTCGGTCCTCGGAGGAGCATCCGGCTATCACGGGATCGTGGTTCGGTGGCCTCGTGACGCAACGCAACGTGTCGCCGCGAGAGGAACGGTCGCGAAAATCCCCTGACCAGCGTCAAAGGAACGACGTCTCTGGCATCGCGTCGACCGATGTGAATCGGAGGTACGGCAGATAGAATCGTGGTCGCCGACGACGACGTCGACGAGGAACGTCACCGTGACGAAGGCTCGGCACGCGAGTTCGCCGGCCGACTGAAGCACGGTTCGACTGTCAGCCGACCCCAAACCCGAAACTCGCCGCGACTCCTCTCCGTTCAACGCGTCCGCCGTCTTCGTCGGTTCCCTATAGCGATAAGGGGTGGCTCGGGGTGCAGAGGGCATAAACAGAGCAGGGGGAGGGATGGAGGACTCGGCGCCTGCGCCAGGTGAACCGGCCGACGAGAGGTTTCCTTCTACTTTATGCTTGACACTCGCTACTTCTGCGCTGCTCGTGCAGGTGAAATAGATAACGAGTAGAAATCGTAAGTCGCTCGGTATCTTTTTAAGCTTCTTTTACGTACGATCCAGCCTCGACTTTTACGTACCACGCGCGTGCACGTGGCTCGAGATGCGTCGAGTATCGGTAAATTTGCCGCTAATGCCGCGGCCGGAATTAACCCCTTACCTGACCTTTCTTTTTTCCCTTTCGAATCGCGACCGTCGGTATTAAACGTTAACGGGCCGGGCGACGCGACAGTCGAAGGATAACGAATCGTCACTCGTAATTCCAGTTATGGGTTTCTCCCTATCGCTAGCTACGTCCCGACAAATCTTTCGCGTTTTACAGTCGTCGCCTTCGCCGACGAGCATCGTATTTCGTTGCACGAGCGATGCCGAGGAGACGGATAAACACGGTCTGCGACGGGAAGCGAGGGAACAAAGCCGAGATGGCATCGTTGCGAGATCGGTGGACGTAACGCAACCATGGTCGGTAAAGGGGCCCCAACTCGGGATGCAGAAGCGTCGGCTTCGATCTATTAACGTAAACCGCGATAAATCAATCGGAATGTTGTTTCCGCCGTAGTCAACGATTTTCCGTGGTTAACCCTCGGAATCTCGGCTTCGCTCTCTCTCTCTCTCTCTCTCTCTCTCTCTTCTCGCCTCGTCGTCTTTGCTCTCCGTCCCTCTCCGTTACCGCGGATCCGCTTCTCCGTCCCTTCGACCCAGTGCTCGATGTCGGCATCGGCTCGATTCTCGAGGACTCGATCACACCCGAGATCGCTTCCGTGAAATTTAGCACGCGCGTTTAACCGACGATTCGATTCTTCCGCGTTCTTCCGATCCTGTTTCACTCGACGGGATTAAAACGACACGGCGCCATTCGGTTGCCTCGAATTTCCGTTACTCCTCGCAGCTCGGAGAGCCGGCTCGAGACTCGGGACACTCGCGATCGCGAGTCTTTCGGGAATATCGGAGGAAAGCACGACCGCGCTAATCGGGGGCCTGGGACTAGGTTGCGTCGGTGAATCGTGAAACCTTGTCCTTTTTTCGCCGACGGAGTATTCAGCTAGGTGCACGAGGGCGGACGGAATTCGTCAAGGTGCGAGTTTAAACGGTCATCGAGCAGACACAATGACGATAATCTCGATAACGCGCGCGACCAAATTGCCAATATTATCAGTTATCGGATTATTACGGCAAATTGTTCGAGTTTGCCTTTACCGGCTAGTCTACACGCAACGCGACCCCTCTGGCGACCTCGTTCGCCATCGCGCGTCCCTTTCGCTCCGGTCTTCCTCTTATTCGCTCCCGTCCACGGGTCCTCCGGCTACTCGTCCCATGTGTCTCCCTCGTTCGTTCTCCTGCAAGCGTGTTCGACGTCGCGCGACCAGGTGCGTCGTTGTTCGCCTAAGCGTACGGTAAATTCCAACTTGCTCCAACTCTGTGCTCGCGTGGAAACGTCACGTTGCCGGCCCGCGGACGCGCGCCGGGAAAAGCGAATGGCGCACGGCTGGGGATAAGCAACTCGGAATACGTATTTCGGCAAAATGTCGTTGGAGGGAAGTTTCGAAACGCCCGCGACTTTGCACCGCAGACGGGGCAAACGCTCGAACTCGAGTTATGAGCAGATTACGTCGCGCACGGATACGGCTGATAAATTCTGGTCGAAGATGATAACGCGCTCGTGCATCGATGACCCGAGTTCGAGGAGAGAGAGGTCGCGTTAAAGCTGTCCTCTAGCTCGAGCCGCGTCGCGACGTCGCCCAGACGAGGAGAGGAAGGGATTTAGAAAGGTGGTGGTCGAGTGAAAGGCGCGGTAAAAGCTGGATCGTTGCCGTAAATAATACACGCTAATCCTTTCCGTGTGTCTCTATCGAGCGAAATTTCCAGGTATCGAGAAACCCGAGAGTCGGAAACGCGGTAATCGATGATTTTCCGTCTGTCTTTGCGACCAGGAAGAACGGTAAACGCAAACCGTAACCGCGCGTCGTGAATCATCGACGAATACGTCGTTAAAGGAAAATTTACGGCCCGGAGCTATCGAAATAAAATCCTTGACGAGGTATCCGTCCAACTTTTCAACTCCCCTCGGGATACGGGAATACGAACTTCATTTAGGAACATACATACCCGTAAATATCCATACGTAGGTACCTGTAGATAGCGGTAACATGCTTGTACGCGTAATACTACGATAATACGCTAAGTCTGAAATACGGCTATCGCCAATGGCGGTGCCCGTCGAGTCTGCAACATGATCTTACGGAAACGAACCTGTAGCAAAACTACGGGAACATCGCGGCCTGCTCGGTAAACTGTTCGTCCGTTCGTTCGTTCGTTCGTACGTACCAACGTTTTCTCGATCGACCACGCAGCAGCCGCACACCGATGTACACGGCGAGTACGCGAATTTCGCACGTAGGTGTCGCATAAATTTCCGATGACTTTCGATATCGCGGAAAAACGTGTATCATTCGATATCTTTCTGGGTCACTGCGGATATCACTGCTGCATAAAAACGTCCGCATTGTTGTATAGGGAAAACGTTTGATTATTGACCAGTACACGCGTGTACGAGAAGAATAGCGTCGCGGCGATGGGCGTCCGGTACGGTGCGGCGAAGGAGATTCGTTTTTTTTTTTTTTTTCATTTCTCGATTTCTTTTTCGAGCATCTCGGACACCTCGATCTCTCGGAAACGCGGCGATTTTTCACCAGTCATTCTGCAAACCGTCACGAGGCGATTCACGCGTGAAACGGGAGAGGGTGCGTTGCTATTTACTACGTCGTAAAGATATATTTCGCGGTCGTATCGTTGCTCTTGATAACAGATTGCTTCGCGGCACTTTCCACTTTTATCTAACCCCGCGTAGAGTGACCGGGGCTGGAACGGACGCGGAAACGAATGCACAATGATACGACGCTCGGGCATCATTAATAAACCGTCTTAGAAATCGCGTTCCCGATCTTCCGTCGCCGGCATATGCCACGGATCCATTAAAGTAATTTATTTATCGCGACGCGTAATTATTTACTATCCGCGTCTGCAGGAGTCGCGCGCTCTCGGAACGATAGGCTCGCGATTGAAATCCCATCGGCCGAGTGAGTCGTTACGCTGGAAAATTCTTTCTACGATTCGACCCTTAACGAGATCTCGTTCCGAGGCGGATTCTCTGATCGATCTCGTCCGAACCTCTCTTCTCTTTCTCTACCTCGTCTAAACGCCGACTTACGAGACGTTGAAACGCGTCACTTTGCAGCGCCGTGCCCTCCTCTCTTCTTTGATCTTGGAACCCGTATCGCTCCGACACCTTTGCCATTTCCGCTAATACAACGCAACGACGCGAACTCGTCGGACGAGACCTGTGGCCGTGGTGACGAACGCGCAGAGACGACGATTTCGTTTTAATCATACCGACTCGCCGTCTGGGTTAGGAAAATACGAAAAAGGCGAGACGGAACGAAACGAAACGAAACAGCGAGACGAAGGCGGAGAAAACTGATTCGGGGTCCCAGGGTAGTGTCTGCCTGCTCGGGGATTGAGTTCGCCCTTGTTACGGAGACACTGCGGCTGGGTAGAAGTCTCGTTCAAACGTCCTAGAAGGGGTTGGATGTAGAGACGGTGGTTTCAGTCGCCGAGCGTTTCCGAATCTCGGCGGGGTTAATAGTCGAACGTGCCTGCAGGGATTCTCCAGCGCTACCTCCGCCAGCCCCACCATCTCTCCGCCACCCTTGCGCCACCCTTGCGCCACCCTTGCGCCACCCTTACGCCAGCCTGACCCCACCGCCGCGCCATTATTGTTCGTTTCTGAAAGGCTGAATCTCGGCATTCAGTCCCCTACTTCCTCCTTTCCTCTACCTTCCGCTCCTACTCCTCGCGTCCTTCTCCGCCTTCTCCTCCCATCCAACGCAATCTCACCGCTTCCGCGCTTACAAGCAAGTCGGCTTTGCTTCCGACACCGGCGGCTGTCTTGCCGCGATAATATGTTAATCAGCCAGTCGCGATGTTAATTAATGGCCGCAGGCAGAGCGGCGAAATGTCGATCGCGCGCAGCGTTACCTTCGGAATCGTCTGGTAGCAGGCGCGCGCGACGCCCTCGACGACGAACGTGACCGGTTTATTCCCAGCCGGTCGGATGCCGAGCGCGTCGCGACGTTATTAATAAACGTCCAGTTCGATTAATCGATTAATTCCAACGATGTCGCCGGGCGATTAGCGGACATTCCGGCGATCCCTGTCGGCGGATAGAGCGCGCCTGGAAAATGCATCGGGTACACCGCGACTGACGGACCACGACCACGACCGATGTCTCGATCCGTTCGCGAGATTCGAAATTCCGTTTCTACATATCTATAATGTACACGAACGCGTTGATGTTTCACGGTGTCGCGTGGCGAAGAATCGAGTATAAATCACTCCGCCGGTTATCGCGATATTGTAACCGTGGATACCGGGTCGGCCCCCAATCGCGGTCGATTCTCCGGCTTTTAATACGCTCGCGAGATCATTAACGACAAGACAATTTCACCTTGCTAACAACGTCGTTAACGAACGACCGGCAGACAGCCGGAGCTCGATAATTTCCACCAGACTCGGGAATTTAATCGCTCGAGTCAGAAAACCTGACGAAGAGAAATCGCTGCGAGGCTAGATCGTTTCGCGATTCGTTTTAATCGTGCCACGTCCCTCCGACTATCGCGAAATACGCACCCTATCGTCGCTACATCTCTCTTTCGGTCCCAGCGAAACGGCCAACGATAGCGATGAAACGCGGAAACGCGCGAGGTTGTTTCAGCTGCTCCGACGCGCGGCAAGCAACGAAAGAACGAAAGAAACCGTGTTCCGGCTGGCTAACCATCCGCCTAGTAACCCGTTCTCCGAGGCTGAGCCGAGTATCCGGGAAACGGAAGAGAGCAAATAGGAAGACGTACGAGCGAGCGCGCGCGAAATATGCGTGGAACAAAGCCGATACCTCGAAGAAGCGGCCGCTGGTACGAGCGGGGCGTGTCCTCGCGTACCCGGCTCCTCTTTACCTTTTCTCGTCTCGGTGCTCGGTCCACGGGTTTATTTCGTGGTCGCCGCGAAAGCGGATAAAGGGAGAAAACATCGATTATATTATATTTATAACGGAGGCCCGAGGGTGGATTTAACGCGCGGCTTGCCGAACGTTCCTTCTCCCGAGAATTTTCGACCACGCGCTCTTACCCCTTTCGCGGCAGTTCGTCCCAGCTACCCTCTAACAACCCTCAGCGACCATCCTGCGCCGCTACCGTTCTCCCATAAAACAGTATCGACACACTCTCCACCCGGAATTCTATCGAATTTTCCAAGAATCGAACTCGGTCGACGTCCGACGAAATTTAATCACCCGGCGATAACGCGCCGCTTTATCGCGACGTTCTTTCGTCGGCAGGTGAACAGCGGACACGTTTATAACCGTGCCACGCGAGACAACGTACCCGGTTATGGTTGCTCCGGCGAACGGTTTATTATCTCGTGCGCGGCGTAACAAGGAACGCCGTTACTCCTTGTTGGTCGGCGTGTAAACATAAGGGAACGTCGATCCGACTCCGGTAATTCTCGCATACTCGTCCGTGCACGTAAACCCGCTCGACGTCGCGTCGGGTACTTTTATTCCGTGCTTGGGAAATTTTTAAGCGGGCCGCCGCGAAAGACAATCTCTTTATACGTTCCCCGTCGTGTTTTCGCCGCGAAATTGCGTTGTCACCCTGCATCTTCGTCTCGTCTTTTCACCATTCGCCGCCGCGGGCGGGCTGGTGGTTGCGCCGAGCGAGAAAATGTCGAAAACGAGCAACGATGCGAAGAAAAACGCGGGGGAACCCGCGCCGCGGAACCAGACCGGCAACTTTCGCGAGATTTTCAGACGCTCTCGCGCCTTGCCGGATTTATTACTCGCGTACACGACCGAGTTACCCGCCCAACTGGCGAATTGATTACGCGAGCTACGCGTTCCTCGTCGAGTCTCGTTTTTTCAACCGATCTGTCCAGCGGCGTTGTCACCGATGTCTCGTAAAGCATTTCCCGCCTAAGACACGATTTTAGAACACGCGTGCGGAAAGCCGAATCCTATTAATCGTCGGTTGTCGCGATTTGAAATCCGGTAAAGATACAAAACGCGGGAGAAAAATCGTCGAGAAAGCTCGGTTCCGACGCGACGCTTCCCTGCTTGCAGCGTCGTAAGACTAGCATAAACAGGTGCGATACCTCGCATCGTAAAAATATTTCCAACGCGGACCGGGGAACAAGATTTCCATGAAAAATACAGCAGTGGCGGTGAAATTACCGCGAAACATCGTTACGGCGATTTCTTCTAATCCGTGCACGTGGAAGGCAAGGCGACGTGGCTGCTCGCGCTAAATCAAGTTTCGTTAAACGACGAATAAATCGAGCCTTTTTTCACGGAGTCGCAGCACGGTGTTTAAAAATGTACGCTCGAAGCTCCGAGCGTGCAGCCTGTGTACGTGTACACGATTCTATCCGGGCTTATGCGCACGGGGTTACTTAATCCATACGGAATTCCAGCCCCGACTATCCTCGTCCTGCATGCCAAGTAACTCGCCTACCTTACGCTTTTCCAACCTTTCCCGGCTCTTCTTTAAAACTCGCGTTCCCGCAAGGAATGGCCAGACGACAATAATCGATCTCGAAATTCAACGGCGAATCGACACGGTCGCCTTCCTCGCTCTAAAAATCGTCTCTTAGAGAGTGAAAAATGCACGCTCGTCGACTAAACGTGGCAGGATTCGAGGCAGGGGAGAATCGGCGAGATCGATAGATCGCGCGATTCCATCTATCGGTTCAGATCGTTTCAACGTCCCGAAATCGAAGAGAATTTACTCGAGAGGCAGAAACACGACGCGAACGATAAGCACGATTTAAGAGAGAGCGGTAGCGCATATAATTTTTCGACGGTTCGCGCGTGAAAGCCGTGATTCGCGACCTTCCTCGGCAATACCGAGTCACCGTGTCACGGGATATTGCGATGCCATGGAATATCACGGAATTTCAAGATGGCCGTCACCGAACACATGGCAGGTACGCGGTCAAAAGGGATTCAATTTTGTACTGACCGTCTTTTATGTCCGCGCGCGAGCATTTATACGCGATATCGTTCTGAAAACACGTCGATAAACGTATCCTGTATCAAAAACACAATACCGCGGTGGAAACGCGTAACGTTTCGATCCCGGCGATATCCTACTTTCGAACGGGGCGGTTATCGGCGCGTCTCGCGTCGCGATTAATATCCCAACAACGGGACGCTGCTCTTCTTCCCTCGGCCAGGCGACGCGGCAATTTCGACCCCTCCGATCGATGCTTAACCGATTAATTAGCGGTCGGTTTGCCGAACCGCAGAATCTCCTTGACTGCATTCAAAGAGATGGCGAAAGAGCTCGACCCGCGTAGTCCTGATCAAACGAGCCCGTGTTTGCCGTGACCGTGCTCCATAACGTCCGCAAGCTTTGATAAGGATCGTTTCAATTATCCGTTCAATAACGAAGAACAATTCATAATCGTGGAAAGCCGATGGAGAGAGTTCGACTCCAAGATTCCACTCGCCTCCACGCGTCCACCAACTGCATCGTTCGATCGCGATCGCGCTGTCAGCTTCGTATCAATTCCGCTTACCGGCGCGCAATATTCCGACTAAATAACCTTCATTTAGTTCAATTCGATTAAGTCCCGGTTAAAGCTCCCATTGTGATCGAATTAGCCGCGTGCATCGAAGCGAAGCGAAATTTCACGCAGGAACGGGAGTGCATGGCGATGCAACCCGACCCCGCGCCGACCCGCGCGGAAAGGCGGTCGCCTCTTATGATCGATCATTTTTTCCCCCCCTCCCGCGTTAACGAATTTTCTAACGTCGTTAAGCGTTATTCCGACCAATTTTCGTGCATTCCCACGATATTGTCAATTAGCAGCCGCTTTGTACCGGCTGCCGGGGAGAGAGAGCGCGCTCCGGTGTCGCCGTTGACCGAAAGAGCTTCGGTACACATAGGGACGCGCGTACAAGCGCGAATACGGACACACGTGACCGAGCAGAGAACGATACAGGAGCCAGCAGGGAGAAAGCAGGAAAGCGTTGGCGACGGGTAGAGAGGGAAAGAGAGAGGGAGAGAGGAGGCGAGATGGGGGATACGGTCGAAGGTTGGATTCGCTGTGAAAGGGACGGTTGGCAGGGGTGGAGGAATTGTATGCGATGCGGTCTCGAGGTCGAGGTTTACCTGGTCGCGCCACTGTGCAGGGATGCTTTGCGCGTGTACCATACCAAGCCCGGGTTAGCGAGCCGATGGACCATAATTCTGCTATGGTAGACCATCCTGGATCGTTCCTCTACGGCACACGCATAGTTCGAGGCGTCAACTGACCTCGAGCTCGTCCTCGATGTCAGCCTATCCGGCGAACGCATACAGGTAATGCGTTACGGGAAAGAGACGAGACAAAAGAAGGGAAAGAGGTCGAAAGCAACGGCAGGAGAGCGAGAGGGAACGAGAAGGGACACGGGGGTGACGACGGGTGGTTGTGTGTTCCGGCGTAATATGGGCTTGTTCCCGTTTGCGACGCGGTTCTCCCGCGCTTTGCAATTAGCCTTTGTCGCGAATGCCCGACCAACGGTCTCCCTCTCGGCCTCTACGACCCTTCCAAACCCTCGCTCGCCCACCCTCCTATCTTCGCCACCCCCTCGGGATACGCTAATATCCGAGCACCTAAGCAGACGCTTTAATCCGTGCCGCCGCTACGCCGCCGCCGTCGGTGGTATCGCGAGCCTCCGGTGAAATATAAAATTTAGTATCAATTTTCCGCGCGCCGCGTCGCTCTTGGCCCGTCGAACGGAACAAAGCGGAGGCTGCGGCGCGTTGGAAAATTAACAGCGCGATTTTCGTTAACGTTAACGGTGAAATGGAATTGGGAATTAACGCGATTCGATTCGCACGGCGGCAACGTAATTTCGTTGATGGAAATTCCGAGTTTAGGAGCGAACGATCACTTCCGATATTAGGTTGCTCGCCGGGTTAGTTCTGAATGGACTTTCGCGTGCCACATGTTCGTAGTACGATAACGGCTCAAAGCGGGCAATGATGCGCGTCAAATGCAAGAATGTATGTACGGTACAGTCTAGATACAGAGGCTAACGGAAAGGGATTCGTATTCGAATGTACAACTATACGCTTGGCAATGTTTGACCAGCGAATAATCGATTCCGCGTAATAAAACCGCGGAATTCGCGAATGCGCCGAGCTTCCCTGTCGCGTCGCGGACAGCGAGCTTACGCCGTTCTTCTTCGTCGTCGCCCGATGCAACCGGCTAGCACTCTGGAATCCTCGATGTATAATTCGTCGGACGTTAAAAATACACGGTCGGTCCAACGAGATTCGCGTTATCCTTGATTCCCGACACGAAGAACGTTTCACGAGGGAGCAGCGAAGAGAAAAAAAGAAAAGATAATGGATCACGCTAAAGCGTAGACTAAGCACGCAGGATGATTATTGCATGAATCTACGATATCCGCACGCCCTACAGTTTACCTCCTTCCTTCCTTCCTTCCTCCTCGCGAAACCTTCTCCGGGTGCTATGGGATTCCGGCGGAGCTCGAACGAAAGTGGAATTCAAATTGTTATTTTAATATTTATCATCCGGCTCTTAAATCTCTCGAAAGCTCACCCTCCGCCGGCGAGATCAACGATTCACCTCCGGGCATAATCTTCCATGAAAGATGCTAAACGTTCGACTTAGCGCTTCAATATTTCAAACACCTTGGACGATCGTGCGTGGTGCAGCGACCGATCTCGTTAACGCGTGAAAACTGCGAAACGCAACGGGAATGGAGATTATCCTGCCTATTAAACGGACCTCGACTTATCGACGCCCGACCGACGATCGGAAGGGGAAAAAAGTCCGGGTCCGGGTATTCCTCTCTTCCTCTCTCCCGAGAGGAAGAAGGAGTGGTATACGTCTCTTGTGCAGGTCGTTGATTGGGAAACCTAAAGAGACCGTTAAGCGGGCTGGGATGGGTTGATTTTAATCGAAGGTTATGCCGCCGGCAATAATCGGCAGTTAGCCGAGCACCAGTCTCCGATGAGGCTGGGGTTTGCTGATAACAGACTTAGCGAGGGTGGCAAGTGGCACGGCGGGCGACGAGGGGGGTTAAAACACCCTCCGGTAACGGGCAACCATGTTACGATTCCCTGGTCGACGTCACGGTTACATTGCTAGAAGAGCGGATCAGGAGAGCCAGGTGGAAGGAGGACCGTGTATCGATGCCAGCTGGGATAATCGATTGATCGCCTTCTTAATTAGCGGTCAGGGTATTTAGAGTGCCCATTCAATTACACAGTTGCGTAATCTGCTTACGCAGCCTCCATCATCGAGCTTCATCTAGACAGAGCTATCCCTGTTTCGTGTCACGTGGATTGTATCACGGTGCTTGTCGGTACTCAGAAATTGGATTCGATGTTGTTCCAGCTTTGACGAGAGACTCCGATTAACGGGGAATTACGGGCAACGGCGTAAAGTTTCATTCCATTTCCGCCGATTAGCCGCCACTCCGGAAGCGGCACTTTGCGGATTAGCGGAAACGACCGTTTAGCGGTCTACGACAGGAGAAATTTGCGTTTCGAGGAGCATGTGGACTTTGCTTGAGCGGAGGATATGAAAATTTCATCGAAACTTCGTTTCTCCTTTTCTTAGGCGTCGCGACGAAATTCGAAAAACACGCGGCAGCTCGAATCGACCTGGAACGAACGGCAAAAGACGTAATTGATCTTTCGTTTGGTTAACTTTTCCCGTCCCGATGTCCCGGTATTATTCGACGTCGTTTATCGACAGGATACGATCGGCCTCGCGAACGAGTTGGAAATCCCCGATATCCGGATACAGTCCTCCGGTTAAGCGTAATATCTCGAATTAATTCTCACGGTCGTAGTTGTCTGGTATTCCCGGCTTGTCCTTTCTCTCGTTCCGTCCCATCCCTGGCTTCCTTTTACCCGACGTTGGCACGAGGCTGTGTACATCTCGAAAGTGGGTACGAGGTTACCACCTACCCTTTCGCCTGTTTCACGAGCTTTTCGCTCATCCTACTCCCTTTCCCGGCTGCAAGATGTGTCACCGGCTTATGAGAGCGGCGGCCCACGCCCCTCGTGTTTCTTTCGCGGAAGTAAATGTTTTTAATTTCGCCGGGCCCGACGTCCTCCACTTTCGCAAACGAACCGAGGGACGAACAGAGGGACACGGCACGCGAAAACGACGAGCGCGAGAGACGCGACGCGACGCTTGCCAACACTCGGACCAGAGGCAGCCATCCACACAGTCCGGGCTAGGCCAGCCAGTTTCGTCGTTCACCGCTTTTTGCCCACGCCAAAGTTAACGACTCGTGAGAAGGAAGAGCGACGGAAGAAGACACGACGGGAGGATGATGAAATCAACGACGGCTAAACGTCTCAAATACCTTACGAGTGCCGGGTAAAAACGTCTCGAGATCCGTCCTCGAGGTTAAAGAGACTGATCGATGGTACGTGCGAGGAGAAACTTCTTCGCGACGAATGCCGCCTCCCGGTAAACTTTGCCGCGAATATATCTCGTCGTTCGCGGAATAAACGAGTATTACTTTCCTCCATTTCCATCTCGCTTTATTCCCTCTTATCCCGTTTTATCCCGTTTTATTTCGCGGATAAATCCATCGGTACGCGGACCGACTGACACGCGAGGTTAGAAGAAGCGAGAACAGAGAAAACCGTGATAGATTACCAATGAATAATAAACATCGTTGGAAAAAAAATGTCGAAATTATATTATACCGTAAAAATTCGAGATTACGCGGTGCCTTAAAAAGGGACCTTTACAGCCGTTTCTTTCAAACTCTGACCGATACTCGAGGTGTCAGTATGTTCGCCGAGCATTGCTCGTACATACGCGAGACGAACGCAACGAGGAGAGTAGTGGAAAACGGTACTCGTAAACGACAATTGGAGAAGATTACGTCGAAAAGGACGATCGAATTCTTTACACCGTGCCATACACCGAAAATGTAATAAATTTCCCGGCCGCCGCTATGAATCTCCATCGCCGGTATCGCAGCGGCGCTTTTCCCGCGAATCGGCCAAGGGTGTATCGAGTGTCTGGCCGAGTTGTCTCCTCGTGTACCTTCACCCAACTTCCTCTCCTTTCCGCCAGAAGGACATAGAGCTTGATACGTCTGACCAGATGGAATTTTTCCACTTTATTTTCCCGGTCCTGCGCGTGATATCAAATTCCATTGCCTTCTTCCTCCTCCCGTCCTTCCTTCCCTTCTCGGCGACCTCGCGCGCTGTATTTCACAAAGACCTTCGTCCCCGATCTCTCCTCCGCCTCTCCGTTCCTCCTCCTCCTCCACCTCCTCCTCCTCCTCCTCCTCCTCCTCCTCCTCCTCCTCCTCCTCCTCCTCCTCCTCCTCCTCCTCCTCCTCCTCCTCCTCCTCCTCCTCCTCCTCCTCCTCCTCCTCCTCCTCCTCCTCCTCCTCCTCCTCCTCCTCCTCCTCCTCCTCCTCCTCCTCCTCCTCCTCCTCCTCCTCNTCCGGAATAACGCGATTATATCGAGGCCGTGGCACCAGCCGTGCAGCCAGAGATCGATACCCATCGGGCGTAAAGGTACCAAGTGCGTTTGAATTTGTCGAAAGTCACGAGTCGCGTCCGAAATATATTACCCCTCGGTGTAACCGGTTTCCTCGCTCAAACTTTTCAACGGATACCGCCACGCGCGTCCTTTTAACACGTCACCGGGCGATAAACGTCGCGAAACGTGCGAGGATCGAATCTGAAGAAGAAAGAATCAAAGACGAACTGTAAATCGACAAACTATCGAAGAATGAAAGGACAGGAAAGAAACGAGTTTAACGAAAGACTCGCGTAATCTCCGCGCTACAGATAAAGCTGGGCTGCTCGAGGAACTCTCTCTCTCTCTCTCTCTCTCTCTCTCTCTCTCTCTCTCTCTCTCTCTCTAATCAGGGAGCATTCTATCAAGTTTGTTCCGTGTACTCGATTACGTAGAATGCGCGCCGGTAACGCTGTCGCCAGTGTCTGAATCGCGATATATCGAGGTACGACTTTAATTAAGTCGGATTTACGAAGTAAATATCACGGGTGAGCTATGCGCCGAGCTATATCACTGGCGGCGCGGAAGCACAGCTCCGATTGGATTTTCCATAATTTCGCGTTAAACTTCCTAACGACCGTGAACTCGAGTGGACATTAATTACGCGAGACGAAGGCTATCGATGTCTAGACGAAAACGTCTCGGTGTCTTTCGAACGAAACGAATTGCCAATGTTTCGCGTTAAAGAGATCGACGATGACGACGAGGAGGGGTAAAATAAAACTGTTACTTGCCAACGGGTGCGTGGAGAGCGAAGCGTACTCGCGGGTCCACCAATCTTCGCGTAGCAAGTTCTAGTTTGGAAATCCACCGCGATTATTAGTTAGACAAGTAGTTTGCAACATCTCCGGGGAGCGGTTCTCGGGGTTAAAGCGAGGCTTGATTAGGCGCGGCAACTTGTTTCCATCCTGACTCCTTACGCGAACTTAAACCATATTAAATTGCGCTTAAGTCAAGCACATGCTGGAAGGTCACAGTTCGTGGAACAACGAGGGTCGGGGGTGAAACGGGGAGGTGAACGAGAGCGAGAAAGACGTACACGTGTAGACGGGCAAAGGGGGCCGGGGGCGGGAGAATCGCAGCTACAGGCCGTAAAGATACGAGGTGCTACTGTGTCAAATGAGAAGAAACTTGGAGGAATTTAATAAGCCGGCCCCGGGTGCAGAACCGCCGCGCCATGGCGCGCCATCGCGAGGGTCCAAGTGATTCTACGGGGGGTGGATAGAGACGAACCGGGACCTAACCGGATGAACGAGTGCGAGCGAGCGAGTACGCGGAAAGATAGAACGAGATATGGCGGCTTAATTCTGTTACAAAGTTACGCGACTTTCCGGAACTGTTCTCCCAGGACCTAATTATGCGGCTGTCTCCGAAGAGAACTCTGCAAATCTACCGGTTCAACGTAAATATCGTACGGCAGCCAACCTTGAGGGAGATTTACGCGTGTCGGGCCCAGCCTGGCCTGTTTTCTTCTCTTTTACGGCCACGCGTGAAGCGGAATTAACGAACGAGTACGCCAAGGATAAGAGCGCGCGGGGTACCGACTTTCCTGCCGCAAAGTTTCAACGGCGGTACGTACAGGTGGAAAC
This sequence comes from Euglossa dilemma, assembly GCA_002201625.1. Classification (NCBI taxonomy): domain Eukaryota; kingdom Metazoa; phylum Arthropoda; class Insecta; order Hymenoptera; family Apidae; genus Euglossa; species Euglossa dilemma. The sequence continues at coordinate 3,976,709 of NIJG01000099.1, read as the reverse complement.
GTATTGTGTTCGCTGTACCGTGGATTATGTTAATTCGTAAATGACCCGAGGAAATTCCGATGCAGGATGGAACGATACGGACACGTTTAACGATCGCAGCGTACCACCGCGCTGCTGGCAACGATGGAGTTCGAAACTTGGGGCTAGCGCAGGAATGTATTTGACCGTATTAGCTAGAGGAGCGTGTTTGTCGGAAGCAAACGAGCAAAACCTGTAATTATGTTTGGCGTCGATTCCTTAAGTACACACGGCAGGATCTGTTACGGATCCTGCGTCCGTCAAACGGCCACGTTATGTACTCTTCGAGGCAACAAGACGAGTATACGCGTATAGACGGGTGAAAATTAATTACGATACCGGGCCCGACCGGGGAACGAGATTCCGCGATTCCAACGGATCCGTGATCCAACGATCGACGATCGCGCACGTCAACGACAACCGCGCGATTCGCGAATTAACGCGCCCGCCGGAAATTTCCACGGGGGCTAAATAAAACGAGCGCGGCCGCAGGCTTCCTCGTGAATTATGATACGCCGCGGAATCCGTTTAACGTCGCGAGATACGTCAGGAGGGAACTGATCCATAAAACAAGGTTAAAGTGCTTTTCCGATCTATCCGGTCCCTCCGGAGGTTTATCATTCGACGAATCAAGAATTCCCGAGAAACGCGCAACTCTCGACGGCGCGGCGAGGAAAAGAGGAAAGGAGAAAGGAAGAAGAGGCAGGGAAAAGAAGAAAAAAATGGCGGAAGAAGAGGAGAAAGAGAAGGAGAGCGCGAGCAGAGTAACGGGCGGGGATAAATGTCTCGAACGAAAGTTTTCATGTATCTTTGCTTCGCAATCCCGGCGAACGGCGTGTATAAAGTGCAGCTACCGGAAAGGTACGGTTATGTCGGGGACCGTGTCGGTAAAGACGGTGCGCGAGTGAACAAGTACATGGTCCGTTGGTCTAATCTAAGGCTAAGTTAGGTTGGGTTAAAGTAGACGAAACCTCACCGGTATTAGTCGAAGCAGGTTAGTGTCCTACCATCCTACCGAAAGTTTCCCGGAGTCTCCTAGATATTCCCTGCTCCCTTGCCGGCGCCCTTTGCTCCTTTTACAACCGGTGCCACCGCAACTTCAACGGTCAACGACCGTGTGGCGAAAACGGCCGGTTATTTCTCCGCGTTCCCCAACCCCGGTGTACATTGACAATTAAAGATAAACATTTGCACGTTTCCGGCTGACCTAACCAGCCGACGATACGCGGATAATTAGCGAGACTAACTGTACGTTCAACGCGCGATTAAATATGACTGACATTAGCGGGGGAGCCACCGTCTCCAGGGCTCAGACGACGCGCTGGAGGGAGGAAATTAATTTGCCGGCGAAATTTAGCACGTTGGGAAAGATACGATTTAATTTGTCCGGTAAAGGCGACGTGCGAGATATTCGATTTCCAAGGAAATAGAGAAGTCAGAGAAGTCGGCTTCGTCGTCGGCGACGTATCTACTGATTCTCGTTAAGCACCTCCGCCAACCGTCCGCGTACGCGTTACTACCGCCATTTTCCGTTTAATCTATTAATCCGATTATAGCGCTATCCACGGTATCGATCCGTAATTAATCGCGATTACGGCAGCAGCGAGAAATCGTCCGAAAGAGATAAGAGAAGTGATCTCAGTCGAAAATCCTCCGAGTGGTACCCGGCGAGTGGTATTCTTGCACCTTCCGGGGGTAGGTTTGCTCGTTCAGCACAGCACGCGAATTTCTCCAAGAGAGAGAGAGAGAGAGAGAGAGAGAGAGAGAGAGAGGCGAAATTACAGCGACAAGTAGGAGAGCGAGTAAACGTAAGATAATCCGCGTGCATTCGCGTTTCAACGTTTCGTCCCTTTCGTTAATATCCCGGAAGCAAGGTGAGTTAATAACGCTAAACGCACGGGATTAAACGCGGGAGACGTCGGGTATATCGCATAGTCGAATAAATCTTCCCGACGAGAATCCGGTATGCGTCCGAGTATTAACCGTAACTGCGTAACTGAAGCGATACAGCAATACGAAACGGCCCCGATTCGCAGGATCACGAGCGCGAGATCGATCCCTATTAGCCGGCAAATTTATTCCAGATTCGTTCCAAGCCTCTTTTAAAATCCCTTAATGCGAATATAAATCACGTCTTTGGGGCGGCGCAATTCGCAACGCTGAAAACTTGGCCCCTTTGTCAATTTAATCCCAAGTTTCCGCGAAAACATATTTTTCAGCTAATAACTCACACCCGACACTTCTACCGAACCTCCCACCTGCACATTCATATCCCGAGCTCGTAAATCAAGGAGAGGTCTTACCGCAAGAGTTTCCATTAGTCCCGGAAAAATTCATGGATGACAAATACGATTGTTTTACCAACTCACCTGAAACAGAAAAGAACGAGCACTTACATTTCGCTGAAATTAATCATCGCCGCTGCGAGTTCCTCCAATCGTGATTATCCACTCGCGACAGCGATTCGCATTTTCGTCTAGTCCGAGATGTGTACCGGACGAGAGCGCGGAACAAAAGTATTTGATACGATAAAATATAATGCCGATGTCATATTCGGCACGAGGCAAGGACGCGAATAAACTCGCGATCGGTCGGTAAAGCGGTCGTGAATAGACGATATCGGATCACGGATAGGACGATTAAGTTATTTACGTCGCACGGTGCGGAATTTCACGAGAAAGCTGACCAAAATTCAATTTTTTAGGCGCTGTTTTGATGTATCGCGTTCGAAAGTCGAGACGTTGAACTAATTAGATGTTTTATAATAAGGTGCACTGGTTGACGTTTTTACACTTTATTTATTTTCATGATGCGCGTCTACTAATGGTTTGTTCTCTTAACCCCTCGACATACAAATTAAATACACTTGATACGATTGAAAAATACTATTTTATTTCGCTAAGTTGAACTGGAGAATGGAAGGTGAAAAAGATATTAAAATTTTTCAAAAATATTAGATTTTTATTGATAAGATTGATTCGTAAAATTTATCTCTTGACGTACAATGAAGAAAATACTTATCAAAGTCAAAGACGATCCTTGAAACGAATGGCGAGTCTAACTCGTCGTTTTACGTTAAGGGGTTAATACTAGACGCTTCTGCTGCTCTATGATAACTAAAGCACGACGATCAATGAATACTGCGCGACACAGAACACTTATCTGTCGGTGTTTTAGTCTTTCGGCGTTTCTGTCTTTCGGTGCTCGTTTCTGTTAATTGCGATTTAATCCGTAAGAAGAACGGCGAGACACGTTTAACCTTTCTTTGTTGCGTCGCAACTGGCGCAAAACTGCGCTTACTATTATGTCGCATTTGTTACATACGACACTTAATCTCTTGCTTTACCGTTTCCGGTTGACGCGTGCCATAGTCATAAGGATGGTCGGTCACACGTCGAGCGATCTCGTCCGAACGCGTCGAAGAATAACACGCAACTGAACCGGAAAGACATCGACGAATACTAACCATGAGGCTCCACTCGTAATGTTTACATTGGACCCTGTCTCTCGCGACGCTCGTGTTTGGCCCGATTTACCGCCAGTCTCACGCGATATCGTAGGCGAAGGGATTAACACGAACGCATCACGGAAATTTATATTCTAGGCACGAATATAGTTGTAATTTGTAAAAAGACAAATTATCACTTAACGGTCGTAAATCTACTCTCACGTAACGACGATACTTTGTATCGTATGTCACGTGAAAGGTGACAAGATGATTCGTGTCAAAATTCGCTGTCCGTGAAATTTGGGCACGATTGTCTTATCAATTAAGCATCAGCAACGGAGCAATCAACATATCCTATGATAGATCGATGCTTCTTGTAGTCAATTTTCAATATATTCAGCCCAGGAAATGAATAAAGAAAATTTTGTAAATTTCGGAACTAAATGTTTTAAAAATAATTCTCATAGTGACTTAGATAATAAGAAGAAATTACATAGAAAACTATTAGGTCGTTCGGAAAGTCATTTCGTTTTTTCACAGCCAGCTTCACACTTCAGCCGCATAAAAAAAAAAGAAATAATAATGAAATAACTTTCCGAACAACTCAATACATATCTTGTAACCTGATGTCAAGAGGAAACACGATTGTTTAGTATGTTCTAATCTGAAGGAAAAAACCAATAGTATACCTCTGTGAATCGTGTAACGAAAACCATTCCTTCGTGTTGCTTCAAAAAATATTATATAAATTAAAAGCTTATAGGTAATTATTTGTAACTTATATATTCGTAATACTCGTTCAAAAAATAAATAATTTCAAACAAAAATGATGTTCTTAGAATACCGAAAATTTTTCATATGTTTACCGAGACCAACTGCAGCCTAGTGAGAAAAAGCTAGCGTTTGATAAGGGTTAATAACGTTTTTATTTGTCGGTTTGACGTCGGACACGTAACGTCTAAATTTTTTCGTATGCACTGACGGGGCTCATCACCCCGCCCCTCCACTTAAATAATTTGCTACTAATTTATCTTTTGTTTTTAGGTGTTAATTAATTCTTTCTTCCAGGTTTTATAATTATTTTTTCTTTTTTCAGATTTCATTTCTTTTCTACTTATTTTTATTTGCAAATTCGAATATTTCGTATATCATTCGAGTGTTACCTCGTTGGTTTATTCGTCCCATTGTTGGGTTCTTAATAATGTAGGAGATCACCGCGGCATTCTTTGTGTAAATTGTATGGGAACCCATGGGCCGTTCCCCGAAAAAGCGCAATAATAAACAGCGGTCTCGGATTCGGCTCTGGCGTTCAGTTAACCGAAGTTAATGACTTATTGCATAAAAGACAGGAAACACGGTAACTTTTGTTCAAAACACTTTTTTTGTCAGATTATCGCAAACACATCATCGCCGGCTACCTCGATGCGTTTATAAAAACCACAAACAATCGGCGATTCGATGCTAAGTGCGTGCAAAAGGATGAGAGCGACTGCGTACAAGAGGATCGCATGGATATCAATGACAGTATCGAGTGCATGTTTAGGATTGAATGTTTAGGATACGGTGATGACCCACTGAGTACCGACTACCGAGTAGGGTACGTGCCGAAATACACGACTGAAGAAGAGAGTATAAAAGAAACGCGATAAGATACGAACGAGTGAGTAGTTGTCAGTAGTTTCGAGTAATTGAATGATTGTAAGAAAGCGATTAAGAAGTCGTTTAGAAGTATTTGCGAATAAACCTATATTATTACTAGTAACGTGTTTTCTGTGGGCTACCCGATGACAAAATCTACAATAATTCTTTTCCCCACATTTAATTTTCTTTTTTCTTCGATTCGAATGTGTTTTTTGTTTCAAGATTTAACTTTCTTTTTTTTTTCATACTTAATTTTTTCATTTCTATTTAATTTTACTGGAGAATTTGAATATTTCGTATAATATTCGAATGTCTCGTCGTTAGTTGACTTATCTCTCATCGATGAGATGTTCCCCTCCATTTGTTTGAACCTTTACGGTTTCAAATATTTTCTTTCCTCTTACTAATCAGTTTTATTTCAGATTTAGGCATTCTCTTTTCAAGTTTTCATGCTTTTCAAGACGTCGATGGGTGATGCGAGACACGTGCGTTTAGATCTAAATAGTTGTAAGTAGTTATCATACAAATGATAGATCCCTAGGCTATGTTTATGTAAGTACTGTATTTAAGCTTCAAAGTTTACTTACTTTAAGTAAGCAAATAAGGTAGTATGCTATCTAACTTTCAGCGAAATATGTAAATTCTCGATTATTCTCTTATCCCTCTCTTATCTCGTAATCAGTGATTCTGAAAACACACAAATACGAAGTTTTCACTGAATCATATTTACTTTATTCATATCTGTTCTTCATTATATTTCCGTTATTTTGTTTCTTTCTTTTTTTCTTTGCTCTTGACTTTGAATTTATAACCGACAACCCGGAAAATTAAAAAATACCAATTCTTGTAGAAATGAAAAGATGTGTTCATATTCTAGCCAGCTTTCTGGCGAAATTCGCTACAGTGCGTCGGGCCTTTATTATCGGTTTATATTAAAGCGAGTTTCCCTCGGATTAAATTTCAAAGGCTTTTCGGTTTTCAGCTTTCACGGCCAGAAGTTTACGACCTCAAATTCCCAAAGTATCGCTGGCGCGTAAGGACAGAGCTTTTGATCGGGGTAGTTTTCAAGATCAAACGTCCGTGCTCTTGAATTCAGGGTAGTCGATATTAAGCTCTCGAACAACGCGATACATCGAGTTCTCGACGTTAGACACGCGCCGTGTTCAGAGCGAGCTAAAAGTTTCCTTGGTAATTTAGACCAAGTGCATTGGAATAATTAATTAGCGAAAACTGGCACTCGTTTTCAATTCCTGATATTTCCATCTCCGGCCACGTTTGCCTTACTCGAGCGGAGTGGCAAAAAATATCTCTATTTGCCAATGAAAGGTTCCTTTAGTCAGCCACTGCTGGACCAACGACAGCGTAACGCTTTCGAGCTTTCGATCTAAATAATATCAAAATCGATCGCGAAGCACGACACGGGTGCAGGGATTCCGAACACCGGGAAGGTATCTTCAATCCCCCGTGTTTCATCAGCCCCGGTACGAGTGCGCGGAAAGAGGATTCGATAAGCGAGTTCCATTTTCTCGCTGGATGTTTTGAAAAATATCTCCCGGAGACGGGTTGGTATGGTAAGGAGGGTGGAATCCAACGGATACGTCTTACTATTCCGTAGCCAATATTCGTGTCTTCGACAGAACGATAGAACGGCATCAGGGTCGATAATGGAAGAAACGCGGAACGTCGTGAATGGAGAAGGTGAACAGGGCTCGGTATCGCGGAAGGAACGAGAGAATCGGCGCGAATCGGTGCGACTCGATCATACGCAAAACAGCGTGCCGATAAATCACGACGAGCCAATAACATCGTATCAATCAGGCAGAAGTAAAGGCGATCTCGGTCGTACTCTTCTGCTTCCGGCGAACGCTCGACGATGGCTGGTCCCGGAAGTTAGAGGTGGCCGGCTAGACGGCCACGAAACGAGATCTTCGCGCGAGAGTGGAGCGAGAAAGTTGAAGGACGAAGAGGAGAGAAAAGATTAGGGGAGAGAAAAGAGAGAGAGAGAGAGAGAGAGAGAGAGAGAGAGAGAGGAAGAGGCGAGGCGTGACAAAATTTTGAGGCGAACCCTCGTCTCTCTCGAGACGGCTAGGGAAATGACGAGCGAGACGGGGAAGTAGGAAAAGGGATAAACTGGGTTGGGAAAGCTCCGACCGAGCGTTCTTCTCCCGCGTAAGACATTTACCGACTACGTTTCCGCGCAAGGGCTCGAACGAGAAAATATATCTGAAGGCAATCGGAAGCGACGAAACGAAAAGGCGACCGCTTCGATTTCCTTTACTAGAGCAAGATTTCCCGAGCGCGTCCGTGTCTTAACGCGAGGAAACGGTGATGGACGCATCCAGAGGGTAAAACCGATGTTGCAGGCGCGTGTAGGGACACGGCTTGCGCCGCTCGCCGCGGCAGCGAAATCCATCCGATTTCGAACGCGAAGCTGAAATCAGCTCGCCGATGCACTTGGGCAAATACGCTTACGACCGATTAACGGAGCGAGTGCATAATCGATGGCAAACGCGTAACTCCGACCGTTGTAAAGTCCTTATCGATTCGCCGGTGGATCGTTTGCAAGTTGAATTTAATAAATTACTCGGCATTATAAATCGCTGGTAATTACCGTACGTGGTAAACCGTTGACGGTCGAGAGGAGGAGAAGACGGAAGTACCGAACCGCGATCATGCGTTAGTCGCCTAAAGGTGTATTTATGCAACCGACGAGCAGAGCACGAGTCGAGCGAGATGATAGGGTTTTGTTGAATATTAGTACACGCAATGTGCCAATATTATACGTACGACTGTGGATCAACGAAACATTATCATTGCCCTCGACTAGTGCTCATTGGCGGTACAAATGTATCTAATTAATCATATTAACGCGTATAGATATCGCGAACATCTACTCGAATCACGTGTATTCGTGCGCGTCGTTCGCTTATAAACTTGCGGCGATGCAGGCGTCGTTGAACCGGCGGGAGAAAGGAGAAAAAAAAATTGATCAACATCGCGAGAAAATCGGCGGAAGCGCGAAAAGCGTTCTAAGCTGCTGGAAACGCGACGTCTCGACGATGGCTCGAGTATATCTCGGTAAGCGTCGGGTGAAACGCGCGTACTCCTTGGGTTCGGGCTTTTCCGCGCGGTGCGCGCCGAAGCAGGGCAGTAACTTTTAATTCGCGTGCCCGACGCCGACCAATCTGTGTCGTGCGCGCTCCTATTACTCCTGATAAGCTCGGGGCAATTTATTTACCGAGCAAGGGGGATGCCATCACGCGACTTCGTCTTTCTACCTTTTCCCCAGCCATCCGGAGAAAACGTAAAAGAAAAGGCGGGACGGGGCGGAAGGCGGGTCCGAGAGGTAAAAGAACGGTCTAACGGAGCGGATAGCTGTCTCGCGGTATGCGCCGGGCGTGGAAAAGCAGACGTATAGGAAATAAAAGCTTAACGGCTACCTCGCGATACCGACAATGTTATTTCGCGACGGACAGAACACGAGAACACCGTGTGCGCGGAGATCACGGGCTCCTCGTGACTTTGTATCGCGATCAATCGAAACTCAGACAGAGAGAGAGAGAGAGAGAGAGAGAGGGAGAAATAAGCGCGTTATCGGGTTCAGAGACTTCGAATCGTTCCACTTTATAAATCTTATTTCCTGACTTCGTTGCTTCGCGGGAAACGAGAGAGAGAGAGAGAGAGAGAGAGAATAACGCGGGATGAGAGTCGATGGGACTCCGCGAAACTCGATGAAATCCTACGCGGAGACGGTACTATTCTACTCGTCGCCGATTCGCGTATTTGCTTTCGCGCGATAATCGAAATTCACCGGTGCAACCGGGATTACGAAGCTCGAGCGGGTCTCCGGCATTTTCTCTTCCTCCGAGAATGTCAAGTTCGAAGATTCGAACCGATCGATCCTCGCTGGCTGCGTCTGTTTGCGTTTGTTTCCATTTACGAGCTGGATTCCGCTATCTGCTCGAGTTTAGCGACGACACCGTAATATCGGAAAACACGCCGATTCGATGAATAACGGATACGGTGGATCCACGGTATACAAATGTCCCTAGGACGCGAACGTAACCGGCGAAACGATCGGGGGGCCAAGTACCCTGTAGGTTCGCGCTCGAAGCGATGGATTCCGGATAAATCACGCGAAATTACGCGGCCGCGCGAGCGTAACGCGGTAAAAGAGAAATAATCACGTTCGCCAGGAAACAAATCATGCGACAAATTTCACGCGGCGTCCAGCTGTTTTATCGTTTATACGCACGAACGGGAATAACCGTGGAAAAATACGTTAACGAGACGCGTTCGCGCTCGATGGATCTCGGAGCGGGATTTTTTCGGGGGGCACGCGTGGAAGAAAAATTATCGCGAATTATCGTTCGCCGCGGACGAGTACGTGGATGGAAAAATACGAGCCGTTTTCCGGCGAAATCCATACGGGTTCATCACCGTCGGGTTATCCGTTTCGTTCGAGCGTGAACGTTGCTTAGGATCGACCACAGGGCGGAGGCGGAAGGGTGTGAAGGGAGAAAAATTGTACGACAATGAGCGAGAGGGCGGCGTATGAAACCAGAAAGGGTTCCCTTCCGAGCGACGTGATCGATGATCCAACGCGAGACATTGGACCTCTTCTTCTGCCAGCGAGATACTTCGTTCCGGCAGAAATTTTATTCGTCGTCGCTGGTGTAAGCCGTGCCTCTCTACCCAAGAATATTGCCTTCTCTTTGAATAGGATACGCCATAAAAGCTTGATGGATTAAGGGTGACGCGTTCGGATTAAACATCTTCTTTCCGTCTCGCCACGCACGCACAATAATATGGAAATTGCGGAGCGCTGTGATTGCTTGCAAAGTCGCGTCATAATTCATAATTGGATTTCTAAGCGTCCATCCAACCCTTCTGCCCGGTTATACGGGATAGTAAAAGATAACAAGGAATAATATAGGTATCGTAGAGAAATCATTTTTTCCTTTCTTTTTTTTTTTCTTTTCTCTTTATTATAACTCGCTTTAAAGACCATTCCGATTTTAAGTATCTTTAAAGGAGACACTGTCGAGACGACGTAGAAATGCGAAATTTCGCAACGCGATATTAACCGTGATATAAGCCGTTCTCGTCGAAACGTAATAAGATCGACAATACAGGCTGATGTTCGTCAAGCATTCGGAAGAGACGAAGAGTCGGATTTGTAAGAAAAAGGAACGATTTCGAAATGACTTATTCTCGAACTTCGATAATTTCCTTTCGTATCAAGAGACACGAGAAAGAATTTTTATATTCGTACCACCCGAGCAATTTTGAAATTCCCCTAAATAACGCGCAACGTGACTCGTCGATTGATGGAAATTTGAACTTGACAAGACGCGTAGTTAATTAAACGAAAGGGCAATTCTCAATTTACTATAAATTTAATCGCGTAAATCGAATTGTGGAAATTTCATTTTTTATCGATTAGACTAGCGTAATAACGAAAAATATATCGTAATTAATCGCTATTCGTATAAATATAAATACGAGTTTTATCGTCCGAGATCGTTTCGAGATCACGAATAACGTATTCGTATATATCGAACATGTACACGAACGATATATACGAATAACATACAATAGGAACATAATTTTTTGTCGATTATAACGATGTCGTAAATAACAGAAGAAGTTAACACGAGCAAAAATCGATGGCTTCGAAAATTATGAAATATCACGTAATCGATAAACGTGTTTTGCGTTGTCAAAAATATTTCGTACTGTTACGAACATTATCGAAATAATTATGCTATATATCAATCCATAAATGCGTCTAGATTCGAATTCCAATCGATTCGGCGCGAAACGTTTTAGTCGAAAATCAACTAAAATATTTGTGCAAAAATGACGCGTTAGCGATCGAACGTATAATACGAAATTAGACGCCATTAATCGAGACAACGCCTTACCTACGATTCTCGTATACTTCGATTCCACGATATCCGAATGTTTCGACATCACTGGACACTTAATACACGCGCACATATCTTTTCGGCCACTTTCACGTCGTATTATGCGAAACTAAAAGAGGTACTCGCGATAAACACCGATAACGAACTTTACGCGATAGAATTCACGAACGAAACCACGAATACATCGCGTCGACGACAAACTGGTAACTGAATCGACGAACAACGCACTCGTGCATATATCGTCGGTTACTCGACCATCTCGGGATTAGATCATGCACAAATATCAAAATAAGATACGAATAGAACACGTTGAATCGCGATATTCCTTTATTTGAAAGGATTCGAACGAAAGACGAGCACACCCGTTCGTCTGTCGCGTAATGCTAAAGTACGATCAATCTTCGATTATCGAAATTGAACGTTGACTTCGAAACTATCGATCGTATCGACATGCAGGAACGTTCAAACAGATCGTCGTATCGCGAGTGTACGAATCGTCGTATCGCGGTTTGAGATTTTCGGTGTTTCGTTATACAAGTTCAATGTTGAACAAAGCAAACGTAAGTAACGTGAAAATATATATTCGTTAATTTATTGCGCTTGGTGAGACGAGGCAAAATTTTAATACGTCCCTTTATGCACAGCGTGTTTATCCATAACCTATATTTCGATACCGGTTTTCGAATATTGACAGGATGTTAAAAGACGAGACGAGAAGGTAAGATTTTCACGCGAATCACGGTAAGATATCGATGAAAATATATATTTATTTTTGTAAAATCGATAAAGGTAGAAAAGAAAAGTTTTCGAAACGTATTATGTTTGTCAGATGCTCGCTGTCCCATTGGTGGCAAAGAGGCCAACTGCATTACCGCCTGAAGACCGCTACGTTACGGACAGCGGATACTCACGAAAGTCCACGAGCATCAGGTCTTACGAGAAACTCGGTATCGAGTTCAACATCCGAGGATAACTAGTTTCTCCAATTTCGTGATACCGTATCGAGAAGTCAACGAGCCGCGTCCCGACCGATAACAACTCAACTATTTCACGTGAACCCTCGTCGAAGCTCGTAAAGATTAAGCGAGAAATAAATGAACACCGTACGGCGATGTAATTCATTTATTAAGTGGTTTTCAGAAACCAGTATGGCCAGATTTACTTGTTAAACGTATATTCAAGTGCGACCAGATCTGCAACTTCAAAATTTACGATCGCCGTTGTGGGCGACATAATTAAAGGATAATAAAGTTCAAGCCAGTAATACTGTTATATCCCTTCGAGTAACGGTTTGCAAATATTTGATAGAACAGACTCAAGATACGAGACTTTGTTTGATTTACAGCACGCGTTGTAATCAACGACTACCAAGGATACGAGGATAATTGGGACTATCGGCACGGAAAGGAGGAATTAAAGAGTGGCGTAAAACTAGGATTTCAAAAAGAGGAAGACTGAAATAAAATGCGATTTTATTCGAACAGACAACAGCGATAGGTCGTGTTCGGTTTGCGTTTAACGCGTATCCGCTTGCGCGCGGGACCAACGTGGTCGTTAACGTAAATTTAACGCTCGAAAAAGCATTTTATCGATATTAATCGGTGCTTTTACGCGGAAATTCCCGCGTATTTCACCGGATGGAATCCAAATCGAAAGTTATCGTTTCTCGGATCCGCAGGCCTTATATTTTACGATCGATCTGCCCGTAAATTTACCGCGAAACCACGAAAGAACCTAGCGTACATTTTATTACCATTTTCACCGTGAACTGTTCTAACGAAGATGGTATCGCCGGGCCATCCTTTACCCTGTCTCGGTCGTTTTGTTTCTACGTGTAACGCGCGGGACGGAAAAAGAACGAGGAGGTGGGGAAAAAAGTCGTACGACGAGAAGGAAAATCGCAGAAAAGAGACCGGCATAATCGGACGACGTCTCTGACCTTTATTTCGGTTTATTTTACAATAATCCTTTGGTGCGTCGCGGAATCCGAGCCGGCGTTGTCTCGTATAAACGTGAACCGATGCGCTTATTTACGGCGTCTAAAATAGTAAATTATCGAATCGACTGCACGTTGACGATCCGAAAACTCTTTGGAGGGAACATTTATTAGGCGCGAAACGACGGTGCCTCGGAAATTAATGGTGGATCCGCTGCGCCGAGGTATCTCGGATATAAAATATTTCGGACGATGGGGGCCCATCGTTAACGCGCCACTACCTAGAACTGGCCTATCTCGTTAGCGACTCGATCGTTAAGATCTCCGGGACATCGCGTGATCTTTCCACTCGCGTTTAACTTTTACCCAATTAGGTAATCGATGCTGTATACGCCCCGCCGTATCGGACGTATTCCCGATACCGATCTACCGGTCATTCTAAAACTCGTGAAATATCACCGACGGTGTAACGCCGAACGATCGATTTCCACGCCGATCGTTCGAGCCGGTGACGCAACGTTTTCAACGGGCGGCCACGTATCCGACGGGATATTGAATAGGTAATTAAGCCGCGAAGACGAACGACGACGCGTGAATCACCGACGTGTTTGCTGCTCCGCGTTTATCAACGATTAATAATCGCCACGCGACGCGAACTCGATAAATCCATCTCGTAGCCGTTTACGCCTTTCAATAAGTTCCCTAATATCGACGTTTAAACCGGCGTTTAGCGTATCAGCAAACTGTCTAAATCACTCGATTATCGTCACGGTTACGTAGCAGCGTTTACGATTTCCTTATGCCGCGATAGCAAGGATAACCCGACACCTATGCAATTCTCGCGACACCGTATGCGATAACTCTCGTTAACTGCCAGACTATGGACTATTATTAGCGGAGCTATTAAACTGGCCGAATGCAACGGGATCCTTGACGCTGGGAGTGAAAATCGAAATTATCGGCGTCGCGTAAGAAAATCCATCGGCATCGGTCGCGTTCTTAAACGGAACGTCATAATCCTCGTAGGATACGTGGATCGGTGGATTGGCGATTTAGCTGCGGCGCGTATAGATCCCACGTCGATCCGCGGTAGAACCGCGGCGCCGACCGCGCAGTAACGATCGTACAATACCGGACCTCTTATTTATAGGGTAGTAAAAATTTAAATAAATTTCTTCCCCCCGCGGCTCGGCGTGGCGGTTCTATCGCCGGCGAAGGGTTATTTATTCACTTAATACAAACGGAGCTGTTTCTCGCCGCGTCCGTGGAGCGTCATTATTCGATTTTCGGCGAAGTTTTACCGTCCGTGGCACGGTTCGCGCGAGCCCGTAGACGAGCGTCCAGGACCAGTAGTAAATTTTCACCCTTCCCACCCGAGCTGTAAATTTACCTTCGCCTTTCAATAGGACCACGCCAACGGAAGGAGCGTTCGTCCCCAGCCGCCGCAGAATTCTTCCCTCTCCACCACCTTCTATCCCTTTCTCCCTCTCTCTCTCTCCCCTCCCCCTTCTCTTTCTCCTTTCTTTCCATTTTTCTCGTTCACATCGGGGGCCTTTCTCTTTTGCCCCAACCTCCGCGCTCATCGACGTCGCTCCATCGCGGCATCGTTTTCCTTTCGTTTTATTTAGTTTTCGCGGCAATGGCGATTGCTCTGGCCCGCGCGATGGTGGCGATGACGATCGGCGGAGCCGGTAGTGGTGGTAGACACCGGTGGACATCGGTGACGGTGATACGACGACGCGGATGGCGGCGGTGGTCGCGCACGGTGCTGGTAGTGGTGGACCGACGGGTCTTCTCCGATGGAAAGAAAGTCGCGATGGAAGGAGAGAATTCCCGGCAAGGCTGCGAATTCACCGGTTGGGCGTGGACGATATTTATGCCCGCTTCTTCCGACCGTTTCTTGCCTCTTTTTCTCCTCACGCGCCGCGGAATCTCAGTCGTCCCGATTTTCTCCCGGTTTCTCCTTGGCCGTGGACCAGCGAGATTTGCTCGGCGGACGGTTATTCCCGCTTCGCGTTACGAACGCATAGTTGGCCGCGAAGAGGCGCGAGTTTCGGGCGCGGAGGATACTCGTGTGCCAGGGAACGCCTGACCGATCGTCCTCCCCTCGATACTCTCTTTTTTCGCATCCGGCGAAATCGACGTGTCGCCGAATTTGGCTCGAGGCTCGCCGTGCCCTCCTTCTGCCGCGCCAACGAGGATCTCGATGTCGGATCGACATCGATCCGACGCGGAACCAGTTACGGAATGACTTTATCAATCTCGCGACCGATCGGCCGAGCAAATCTCCTATAAACGAGCCTCGCCTAACAAATCCGCGACGATCCGCCTCGTAACCGATGAAGACATCCTTCAAATATTTCATATCATCGTGGCAAAAAGGAGACGCGAGAGGATATTATACGAGCCGCTGCTCCGAGGCGTCCTTTTTCTTCCCCGCCTCTTTTATTTCCGATTATTCCCGGTCGAATAAATTACGCGGATCGGCGACAGTGCGCGGCGCATTGAAACTAGTTTCCAAAGATCTACACGCGGTCACGGATACAAGGATATCAGCGATCGCATCGTAAATCCGGCCGTTCCCTATCTCGCGAGCCGGGGACCAGAAAGAAAATTACCCTTTCCTAGGCGGGTATCCGGAGCGGGTAGCAACAAGTAGGAAGAATCGGGGAAAGGGGCCAGGTCAGGGTGATAAATTCGTAAAAGCAACTTAAGATGGCGGTACACGAAGCGTGGAACGGTTTTCAACGGGACGACGTTCCTCGGGGCTCCTTTTATCTGCGTCCCCTCGCGTGGATCGTACACATATCAACTTTTTATCTCGGCCAGAGACAATTCGACAACGACCACGCGTCCTTATAAACGCGCTATGCGGCATAAGTATCCCCGCAACCCACATTTCGAGCGGCCCTCGGTTCGGGTTAGGTCGGCAGGCAGACGGGCCAGCACCGTCCTCGGAATCTTTATACCGGGAAAAACGTGCAACCCCTTGTCCCTTTCCGCGGCCCACCTTTATCTTTCCCACCGTTGTCCCGTGAATCCTGGATAACCGACAGATAAAACAGGCATTCGCGAAATATTCGATAAAGCCGCGTGTCCTCGGCGTGTAGCGACAGCGCCGCGGAGATGACACGGGCCGCGAGGCGAGGTGGCGCGCGAACCAAATTTATGGGCCAGATTGTCGGAATTTTTGCCCTCGATGAGGCCCGAACTTCTGCCGAAATTACGTTATCGGCCAGGTGGAAAGGACGCGAGTATTTTTAGATAACGACACGCGAGCGCGGCTCGACCGAGGACCAGTGGGGTGTAACCGGGGCCCGGGGCAGGGCCCGACGTAATTCGTCGATGGAACCGTAAATACGTGCCCGTAAGCGCGTATACGTGTCTCGCGGTTGCGCGTGTCGGTGCACGTTCGGACAAATTTTTGACCGCGAATAAAGATAACTCCATGGCGAAATTACGTTATTTCGCCGGTGGAAAGGAACGAGGCGTTTTCGCGGCTGTGCGAAACGGCCGATTCGCCGGAAGCTGGCGTCGCGATGGAATTTACGTTCGAACGGCGAAAGCTTCGAGGTCCGGAGACGCGTTAACCGCGAACGAGAAATCATTTAAAAGCTTCGCTGCGGAGGATTCGCGCGGCAGACGAACCACCGCGACTTCCCTTTCAGTGCGGTATGAAATATTTCGCCGCAGGCCGCAAACGGAAAGCAATTACGGAACATTAAAAGCGGCAAGGCAGCAGCCGTACGAGCCGCAGAAGATGAGAGGTTGCACGGGAGGCTATAAGTTGCTTTAAAAAATGTCTCGAAGCTTCCATCTGCGCGCGGCCTGCCGATCAGCTTCGCCGTCCATTGTGCTTCTTCACCCTCCGCGCGCGTTTATCGTCTAGAGATTTCCCCGATCGTGCTAAACCTTTTCGAATACTCGCGAATCACGATAATAATCAGCGAGGACTGCGCTAAGCGAACGCGCAATTAAACGAGCCGGCATTCGCAACGATCGCGAGGAATGACACGGCGCAGCATCGCGGAGTTATCGCAAAATTGCAGACTGCTTTACGATATGTATGTAAATATTTGTCGTATATTAAATGGAAACTACGATTAATTAAACGGCGAGGTAACTGGTCGGGAAAAAATCGCCCCGCGTCTCGAATTACCGCTGCGAACGCGTTGCCCTCGTAAATATGTGACGACACAGGATATAACACATGTTGCCGGTCGGGCCGCACATGCGTTACATTGCCGAAGCGCGTCTTAACTAATCGGAGTTATGGTAGCTGGGCGGTCTGCACCATTTCGCATTTCAATGCATACACCGGTGTGATTTGCGAGGGCGAGCCGTATAGTCGGTAGATAGCCTCTCTCGTTCCACTCGCCTTTTTCTTCCTCTGTCGTTTTACCTTCCCCTTCCGCTCGCCGCAACCTACCCACTTCTCTACCCGGCCCAGTTTCTTTTTTCTTTCACCTTCCCTCCAATTTTTTCCTCCCATTCTCGCCGCCGAGATATATCGCGGCTCTGATTTCGCGGCAGAAGGTCCCGTCGCGCGCCACCCGTTCCAATTCGTCTCGTCGCCGATCCGTAGCCGCGCGGAGAAGAGCGGCGGAAAGGTATGAAGCGCGTCGCGACGCGTGAAGAGTAAAGGTTCCGTCCGCGAGCCTTTTAGGGGCAACGCGAGCCCCCGATAAGCTTCCGACGCCTTAAACCTCGTCGACCGACTGCTATTGCGCGCTGACTTTTACGAACCGCCATATATAGAAGGTTACAACGGCGCGGAGTCGCGCGTCTATGGACGCAAAGTTGCTCCCGGTGCGTTTGCGCTATTGATCATAAACCCGGGACCACCGCTTCGCGGTTCGATAAACGAATCGCTTTACGAGGATCTGGTAGCGGCTCGCTCGATTTCAGCCACGCGATCTTCTTCCGCGGTTATTATCTTCTAGTACCTACCCGCTCGTTCCACACGCGTCGACGTAGTTTACAACGCTACCCCTGAGCGTAATTATCGCCCCGCTAATTCAATTTCGCTCGTGTCCAAAGTCCGGCGAATTCGGAACGTTACCGAGTAGAGTTACGACACCGTTGACCGTCTTTCGCGTCTATTGTGTTCCGCGCCGAGCAAACGGGTAAGAACGAGCCGTGGAACACCGGCGCAAGTCGATCGTGCGAATGCGCGGCAAAAACGCGGCGGAACTTTTACGAGTTCGCGAGGGAAACGCGCGACGCTTCGGAGGTTGGGTATTCGTCGCTATGACATCGGGACGGAAGGAAAGAGACAAAGGAAACTCGGTAGGTTCTCCGCGTTAATGGCGGACGAAGAAGCGAGGAAGACGTTGGTCGGAATGGTGGCACGTAGGAGGACAGTGGCACGGTCGCAAATATTCCGGTGTCCGTTTCCGCGCTTCGAGGCCAGGCGATCGCGCGCGTTCAGCCCGCTCGTAATTCCTCGAGCACACCCTAAACCGGAGGCTCGTAATTTTTCCGGCCGATACACGGCCACCGTCTCGGCGTCGCGACGGTCGACGCCCCTGAATTCGCGGCTGTGGCAGATAAATCACGCGGTCGTCGAATTATCGCGGAGACGAACGATCGACGATTCGATTCGACGCGCGGCGTGATTTACTCGCTTCTAATTTCGTTTTATTGCCCCGCAATCCGTACTCCGCGAGGCCATTAATTAAGTCGTAAACGCGCAACGTCTTGATACGCGTTCAGCGCGTGCCCATTGAAACGGTTCCCTTTCATACGGAGACGGCCACGCGCTCCTCTTTGTCCGTTCCGGAAGTCCGAGTGACCGAGCGTTGGCCGGCAGCCGCCTCACACCACCCGCAAAGCTCGGTCGCTTTTGCCTCGCGATAAGGACAAATTATTACGACGGTACGTCGACGGAAAGTGTCACGGCTTAATTAAAATCCTTGCGGCCAAGCTCGCCGAGCGGATAATCCCGTTTAAGAAAGTCGCGCGTACCATCGGCGGATGACTTCCGCGGCTCGTAGCTCGGAGGAGGATGTTTAAATGGAATCGCGACTACGACGACCGTTTTAGCGTATGGAAAAAGAAAGCGTACGAAGCGTCGGGGCTCGTTAAATTATCGCGGCAATGGGAATATCGGAGATAAGCAACGAGCTCGGCGAGCACGAAATAATTAGAAGAGACGAGCCTTAACTCGATCAAGGCTGACGCGGCCGGTGATACGAGCGCCGCGGTGCTTAGCGGACAGATTCGTATCGCGCGCGTGTGAGCAGAAACGCGAGCTTTCTACGCCGGCTCGCACACAGCCGACCGACATAATAAGGATATTTTGCATATATTAACGACTAATGGAGGCAATAATAGCGTATCGTCCCGGCGATACCAGCGCTTTTGTCGGCGCGCGGGTATATCAACGCCGACGATACCAACCGTGAATACCTCCACGGCTCGATTTCTCTCGCCGATGGACGTCGGCACCTGCTTCCACTCGCCACCAGTTTATTCGCGGAAAAAGATTCCCGGCAACGAGAAAGAATTCCCGCTCTCTCTCTCTCTCTCCCTCTCTCTCTCACTCTATCTCTCGAGGGTAACGACGTTTTTCCGTTTACACTGGTCGCGCTGTTACGATCGCGCGTTAAATCGATTACCCGAGCCTGTTTAGATCTCTGTCGGCAGCGCGATTTCGTTATTGAGAACGCGTTCCTACTAGCCTGGCTCGGGTACTTTTCTGCTAATGAATTTTGAAATACGAGCCGAGTACGCGAGCGGAATGGCGGACGCGGCGAGATCAACGTCGCGCCGAGTAATCCGCCGTTTAATATGTTAATACGAAGTCGCCGCGCTTAAGACGCGCGCTGAAATTAACAGATCGTAAAAGCTACATTAAGACCGATCTTGCCGCGGCTGCCTCATCGACGGGACCCCGCCTCGGATCTTTACGAAACGATCCTTTCGCGCGCTTCCGAAACGCTTCCGAAACGCTTCCGAAACGCTTCCGAAACGCCTCGGAACGGAGCGTGAACGCGGCTGTTTTATGCCAGCGTTCCCTCGGGAAGACGCGTTCCATCGTCGAGATTACGAGCAGAGAGAAGCCGAGAGAGATAGGGAGCGCGCGCGAAGAATTCCTAACGAGCGTGGAACGGGAAACGAAAGTGGTCCGAGCGTAGGACTGGCGGGTTAGACTCGAGGCGTGTTTCGGCTATCGCTACCGAGATACTTTGCTAATTAAGTCGTTGCTGGCGCGCGTTGCAGCCTCGTGTTTACAATGTCGTTACAGGGAACGGTTTCGGTTCCCGATTCGCCTCGCTTCTGCGTGCAACCGGTACAGCGGGTGATTTAACGAGAGCGAACTTTGAGTAATGCGCGCCGTTAAGGATGAACGGGACAAATGGAGGAGGAAACGCGCGAGATAAGTGGATAAGGAACGTATGAGAAATGGGAACGGAATTAGCCGTCGGTATCCGCGAGATGGTGAGAAATAAGCGAAATCCCCGACGGAGACAAGATTCCGTCTCCTCTTCTTCCTTCCACCGCGGGATAATCGCGACATCGCGTGTAAACGCGCGAGTAACGGCAGCTGAGGTAAATGTGGTCGAAACGAGTAGCCTCGCGCTAGACGCTCCGGTAGTCTATCGGTAGCACGAGTAGAGTATCATGCCTCGAGTGACTGGATCGGCGATGTCTCGCGTCGGCAGCTCTCTCGTAACGACGCTCGCGGAGAAACGAAGCGGACGGATAGATCCAAAATCGTGGATCGGCTGGTTTTACGCCCGGCGTTGAGCGTATATCTCGAAAGTGATAACGATTGATTCGTAAATCACGACGGACAGCGAGGCGAACGGAGCGCACGGTGGCGGGAAGATTTATTCGAGGAATCGGTCTCGGTGCCGACGCCGCTCGGTACCGACGCCGCGCGGACGCGCTTCCTATCGCGCGCGGCTCGCTCCGAGAACCGGCGCTCGACCGAGAGAGGACGAAGCGAATTGATTTACCGCTCGTCAAATTAATGGCAACTTATAATCAGGAAATTAAACGCGCCGGATCGTTGCCTACCAGTTGGAGCACGGACGCACTCGAGATACTGCTAACGGAGTTTAATCGCGCGTCATTACGAGACCGATCGTTATTTCGGTTTCCTTCATTTACATATTTGTATTCCAGCGTCCTTCCATCTCGTCCACCGCTGTTCCATGCCCTTACCGACCATTTCTGCGCGGAACAATTACGCGCGGAGGGAAAAGAAGAGGTCCATGCACGCGTTAGCATGTCGCGTTACGCTGCATAAAGATGTCGAATAAGAATCTTCCCTACCACGTAGGCCCTTTCAATTACGGGCTATTAGGGCACGTAAGGACCTTTAATCCCCGGCGGGTACACGATTTTTTACTCCGGCTTTTCGCCGTAAAAGGATAAAAGCAACCCCTGGGCCCCGCCATTAGTCACGAGTCGGCCCAATGCAGCCTTCGCGTCGTGGATATATTTTTATGACACGCGTGTGGAAACCTGTTCCATTCGCCGACTACTACGACGACGTTATATTTTCCGTCCCTCTTCCTCTTCGGAGAGCCAACCTCTCTCGCCGCTCCGTCCAACTGCCACCCTGCGACTCCACGGACGCCTTCTTCTTCGTCGCGGTAGTCCTTCTCCCTCTCTCTCTCTCTCTGCCCCTCTCTTTGTCCCGCGAAACCAGAAGAATCAACGGAAAAACCAAAATACCACGACCCACCAGTATGTCGATGGTCGGTTCGCGGAATCGATTCTCACGGCCGGACACTACGCCTCGGCAAACTTTGTCGCGCGCGAGTTTTAGAATCCGTGTAACAGACTTAAAACTCGAGTTTATCGCGACGATAAACGTATTCTTCAACGGTAAATTCTCCAAACCGATAACCGAGTTCCATAAAGCCATAAAACATCGAACGATCAACCTCGACACGTTCCTATGGACGTTTTAAACGGCGCAATCCCGTCACGAGCATACCTATTGAGACATCAATCGAGTTCGTCGTTGAGTCGTGAACCACGCTTCGACGCGTACGAGCCATCGTCATCGGGGAAAAATCGCGGATCGTTGGACGGTGCGGAAGGTAACGCGAGCATTGTTCGCGCCGAGACACGGCCGATAACCATAGGGAGAAATTTATGGAAGTGGAATTCCCGATGCTCGGCCACGATTACGTCGTATGCCAGCCGCGCGTCGCGTCGACGGGCATTCGACACGCTTCGCGCAGTGTCGCTCGGACATCTGCCGGTGTAATACGCATTAATGCTTCGCCATTACCAAAGTGTTTAACCACGAACTCGCCAGCCGAGTAAACAGCCACTCGGTCACGAAACGATAGTCTACTTCTGTGTCGCGAAGCGAAGAAACGTCTCTCATCGTCGTCGTCCCTCTGTTTGCATTGGCGGTAAGGCCGGCCAGTCGCATTCCATTCGTAATAATTCCCACCTTTCGAATCCCGCGAGGAAGACGCTTTCTTCCACCGCTCTTCGACCCGAACGATAACATCGATAGATCGCAGAGACGAGAAATCTCGTCGTAGATCCTCGATCGCCGAGAGGACTAACTGGTCTCGGCTATTCCTGGAGCCGATTCGTCACTAGCCTCGCCAACCTTTCAGCGTCGAGTCTATTCCAATAGCAGCGATAAATCGCCGCGAATTCGACGTCGTCGTATCTTCCGCGTACCGCGTAGATGTACGCGCGTACCATCGCGAGGATCGTCGAATGCGGGGGCCTACGGACGAAATGGAAACGTCAGGGAACGTAGACGTTGTCGGGAAGGAGCGAGAGCGAGGAGAAACGAGACGGCGAGGTGGGCCGTGAGCGGAGCGCGTGGAGCGCGTGTAAGCAGCGTTCGGTATCTGTAACAGATCAGATACAAATGGAAGCTGCGACCGCGGCGTTAAGCGAGCCGAAGTAAGCGTGGTAGTTGCCACTGTGGTTGGTAGAGCGTGGTTGGCGTGGCCGTCGGGCATCTCAGGTGGGGAAAGTAAAGGATTGGTAGGAGGCACGAGGAAGGCTCGGACGAAATCGGTACGGATCGGTAGTGTAAGGTAAGGTGAGCACCGACAACGGGTACTTGCAAAGGTGGTTGCAGGTCCACCCTACGTCGACTATGCTGCAACGTCGACGTCGCGATCGGCGTCAAACACCGCGAATCGCCTTGTACGGACAGGTGATCGAAGATACGGCAGAGTTGCCTGGAGAGGAGCCAAGGTCGAGGACGGAAGATCGGGAAATAGGTAATTTGTCGAATTGGCGAGATTGGAAAGACGATGAAAGGGTAACTGGAGGGTACCGTGGAAGAGATGGGACGAGTTTGGGAACCGAATATCGACATCGATCGAGCGAGGGCAGCTCGAGGAAGCGGAGGTATACGAAAAGTTGGGGAATCCGGAGTGGGAGAATGGATTAAGGAACGTCCTGCGATGCGGCGGTGGGTGAACCGTGATCGTGGAAGGAGCGAGGACAAGCACGCGTGGAACGTGAAAGGACGGCGCGTTAGCGGCGCGTTTGTGCGCGAGCAGAAGGGAAGGAGAAACGAGCGAGGACCTCTGACAAGTCGGATCTTAATTACACGCGACCATCGGCAGGTTCTCCGTGACTTCTGCGAGCGTTCGTAATTACTGCCACGATAATAACACAGTCATTTAACAGGCTGTATATACGCGGGTTCCCCTGCCCTTTGCTCGCGCGAGCGCACCCCGCGCGTGTAAAGACAATCGCGGCGTAATTGGACGCATCCACGTTGCATCGTTCCCGTAGCTATTCGTAATTGATGCGCATCCGAATGATGTTCCGCGCCGTCCACCGCGCGTTTACCGTCTTTGCGCCGCGGCTTGATATTTCAATTAAAACGCGCGGAACAGACGGCCGCAGCGGCCTTCTATTTAGGTTATCGAAGCAGAGGGACGTTAACCCTGGCCGATTAGCATGGACGAACGATCGTAGACGAGCGGGTGAAAAACGATTTCGCCGCGCCGGCTTGGCGAAAGAAGCGGTCATCGAGAGAACGATATTAAAACGACTGAAAAACTATAATAAATTATCGCTGATTATCGCGTACGCTCGGGCGTCGCGCATTATCATACATTTGCATATCGAGCCGTTTCGTTGCCGTTTTAATCACTCCGAAGCTGGGCTAGGAACATTTTCAGGGGGAGCGCGACGTCGATCTACGAAACAGTCTCTCTCTTTTCCTTCGCACCTTCCAGGCGCGCGTCGTATCTGTTACTCCGTTACAATGACGCCGGTGCGACGCGCGCCGCGACGAGAAGCGAAACCGCGAAGAATCGCGGCGACGAGTGGATGAAAGAAATATAGCTGGTTCGGCGCGATAAATTCCGCGAACGGACACGCCGCTTTCCGTCCATCCCGGTGGCGTTCCTCTCGCCTTGTCTGCCGGTTAATTGCGGCCCCGCATTTGCATACAGGCACCATCCGCGCGCGGCCGTATCGCCTGGCGCGTTTCGGTTATCGCGACGAATTCGCCGCTGCGGCACGGTCGCCGATACATTTTATAGAATTCATAATAGCCGAGAGTGGTTAACGGTACGCAACGGAAGCGTAGCGCTTGCTAACGAGTAGATAAATGGAGCCCGGGCAGCTCGTAGTTGGAAACCGAACCGTGAACGAGAGAATTATACCAAAGTTCTGCCTACCGGCCGAGAGATTTATGCCCGGTTAAATATACGCGTGGCGCGGAATTTCGAACGATTTTTCTCCCGTGGCGAATAAACAAGCGGCCCGAAGGACGCCGGGGGCCGGGGCGTGAGGCCGGCTCGACGGAGATATATCCGTTAATCGCGAAACGAGCAATTCCGTCGGAATATCTCGGTTATCGCGGCGATTATGTTGTCGCCGAGCCGCGGCGACCAACTCGGACGCGATCGCGCGAGATAAACGCGCGATAATCGCCGGTGGGAATTTTTAAGAGCGATCTTCGGGGCCGGGGCTGGGCCGCGTTAACGACTCCTTCGACGAATCAAAGAAACGCCCGGGTGTCGCGTTATCTTTATGTCCCTTTTTCGTCCGGCCAGCTCCACCGTTTAAAAAACCGTGCAACCACGGATACCGCGTATCCGCGGCCCTCGCGTTCCGTAATTAACCCGAGACAATAAGATCAAGACGCGCCAGCCGAACTTTCCGCGTCTCGTGAGCGGACCTTCCCCGTTTGATCGTCGAGGGAACCGCTGCTGCGACCGCGACCACGACCACGAAACCGACCGCCAACCGCCACCACCATCGCCGGTGTTTCGCTTTCAAAGGGACGATCGTCTTTTCACGAGCGAGCTTATTTACCATTGTACCGTCCGAGGAACACGCGCGATGAAAGTCTTATGGCCGGGCCCGAGGGACGAAGATAAGTGGGTAATTAATTAGTCGACCGACCGTATTACGGGATTTTTCCAACGGGCCCGATCAGCCGTGTACGCCACGCTAATTACGCGGCCGACGCGAGGCAACGAAGTAACGAGCTGTCCAAT
Source organism: Euglossa dilemma (assembly GCA_002201625.1). NCBI lineage: Eukaryota > Metazoa > Arthropoda > Insecta > Hymenoptera > Apidae > Euglossa > Euglossa dilemma. Next base: position 3,951,275 of record NIJG01000099.1, on the reverse strand, counting down.
ATCGGAACGGACTAATCCCGAAAGCTAACGCATCATCGCGCGCCTGCGAGCGGCGCGTAACGCGACGATCGCGTACGGGTTCTGCTATCGTTACGAAGCGGAAGCCGGCGAGCGAGTGGAAACGTATTCGATGGACCGATGGTGCCCTTTGGGCGTAAGACCGGTCGATAATTAGCCAACGCTCGTGTACTCGCCGCTCCTTCCCCACCACCCGATACGCACGATCGATCTAATTACTTCTACGAAAGATCGGATCTCTGGACGACGTCGCGACGTCGACCTCGTTCGTTAACGAACTCCTCGAGGACGCCTCGAAAGAAGGAAACTGTTGCACGGTGTTTCGCATCGCGGCTGCCACGCTTCCCACGATCGTCCAGTTTCTCCGACGCGTTGCGTCCTTCTAGGAATTCCTCTTTAAATATTCATCCCGGCGACTGGACTATCGACTCGGCCGCGCGACTGCTATCGCTCGCGGATTAATCGGAAACGAAGAATTCGCTCGTTATACACCGGCGTTATCGAGCTCGGCGTTGCTCCTCGAGGGATCGGTATTCGATTATCATCTTCGAAGCGCGACTTTAACGACGCTGCTGCAGATGCCGCGGCGCCGAACCGAACGCGGCGCCGTGGGCCGGTAATGGGACGTGAAATTCCGATTCGTCGGTTTCCCGGGTTTCGCGTTCAACGCGGCCGTCCGCGAGGAGCGAGTCGCACGCGACAGGCGCGTCGCCGCTCGTAAATTTCCACGGGGGATTAGAAGCGACAAAACGAATTCCACGCGGTGGTTTAACGCGGCAATATAATCGTATTTCCTCCTAGGCGTTCCTCCGCCAAAGCGCCGCGCTCGTTCGCCGCGCTGTCTTCATTCCGTTCGCGCGCTTGAAACCGCGTGCCTAATCGCTTTCGTTTAAAGCCACCGTATCGAATGGTCCACCGCGCGTCGGTTACCGTTCTCCTATCAATTACGCGCGAACCCGCGCTTCCGAGCCGGCGTGGACGGTTGGGTCAGCAGGAAAAGGCCGTGTTTCGCGTAATTTGCCGGCGGCGGCGTCGGCCCTCTTACCTGCCCTCGATGCGTATTTAAAGTCCCGGTTACGCGCGCAATCGCGCCTTTATAGTTACGTGGAAGCGTGTAATAACGCGCGACGCGATACGTAATCAAGGGGGCGCGCGCGTTCCGCGTAAAAGCGGCCGCGCTCGCGGATAACTCGTAATAGCCGGCTGGCGCCGACGTCGGTTCTTCATCCGTCGACCTCCACCGGGCATTTATGGCGTGCCGCACGATCGCGCCGCGATACCCGTTGCCGTACCCGTTGCTATACCTGTCCCGATGCCGCGTTCCAATACGTCGAAATTTATCGCGACGCGTCCGCAGCGCTCGCGATCCGCCGGACCCGGCGCGTAGACGCGATAAGCTAACTAGACGCTGCTGGCTGATGGCCGAGTATAGAGTCCGAGAGATATCGTCTCGCGTTGTTGGAAATCGCCGGGCGGAATGGAGCGGGAGCGAGGTATTTACGCGGCTGGCGCGCGTAATTTCGGAACCGAGCGTAGAATCCGGTGGCTTTTCCTTTTCCCTTTTCTTTCCCGATACCTGTTCTTGCGACACACTCCGCGGGTTTTTAAGACTCTCGCCATGGCGTCGTAACGATAATATATTAATACAACGGAGGGAAACTGTGGCAGGGAATTTTCGACGCGCGCGCTCGCGAGCGATCTCGCAGCGCGTATGCAAATGGTCGGGCAGAGAATGCGGAGTAATTTGTTATTTTTGGAGTCGATTAGTCGGCGATTAGGGTATGCAAATGGACGTTGTCTTTCTTTCGCCTTACACTGACCCGTTTTCCGATCACACGAACGCAAACCTGAATAAACGCGAAGCGGGAGGGTATAACGACGTAATAATCGAGGCTGATAAGAGAGCAAAAAGCCTGAGAGTAATTACGTGCGGATAACCAGAGTAACGTTAGAAGCGTTAAAAATCCGATCGCGTTATTAGAGTATTAATTTTAACGCTGCCGTATACCTCGCGTGGACGCGCGAGCTTGCATTCTTATCGCGTTGCTTTCACTTTGCCCGTGCAATTAACGGTCTTGTTTGTTTTCGCGTCGAGGCGATCAACTCCGACAAAGAGCGGATTTATAGTATTTGCCTTTGACGAAAGATTCCCGCGGAACAGGCAGCTCGAGGATCGCGCGTGCAAATAAAGCCTGCGACTCGTGACGAGCGTCGGAACGCCGCGACGCGCACGCGCGTTTTTGATCCCCGCGAGTGAAATTTTCGAACGAGGTGCCGGGGAAGAGGTTATGTAGATGAGATAAGTTAACTACAGGTCCGCGGCTGTGAGACAGCCCATGAATAATACGGTCATCGACCCATAATTGTGTTGCACTTTCTGGTCAAGCAAGATCGTTGAAATCCTACCTCCTGCGTCCCAGATTCCGCCATAATCGAAGAGAAAACGAAGCAAAAATTTTCCACGACGTCGACCAACGACGTCCTCGCGCGGAATATTTCATCGCTTTCCTTCGTTTTCCCCGTCGAAGCGATCGTGCCGAAGTTCCACCCGTGCCTGTCGATCCTCGTGTTGCAGAATCGTGAGAGGGTTACGAGTTACCCGGTTGATTTACGGCTAATTAAGGTTAACAAGCAGTTTAGTCCATTATTAAGCTCGCGTTTAAAGGGCAAAATCCCGAGACGTATAAATTACCGTTCCGCGAAGCGAACGGGGTGGGTCGAAGCTGAGTCGGGGGTGAGCTGCCCCCCTCTGAGAGCTCTAATCGCTCGACATATTTCCGAATTAAGGGTCAGCGAGCGGGTCGCAGGGTGGTTCACGCTGTGATTTTAAATGGCGAATCTAGCGGCGACTGTTTGTTTCGAGATTTGTTACGGCCTCCCTCGAGCGGGTCCTCGCGCCCCGCGCCGAGTCGGCCGCGCGAAGGGAGTCATTGGCATGCTGGAATCCTCCACGGGTATCGAAGTCGATCGATCCTGCCCCTTCGACGCCTCGTCGAGGTCGGAGGTCCGGACTTAACGACAGTCGTAACAAATGAACGGTAATGTCATAATCGAATGCCGCCCAACACCGGCAATTACGTCGCCCGATCCTCCCTCCATCGCGTCCAACCTTTTTCGCGTCCTTTTGCGTCCTTTTGCGTGGTCGAAAAGAATCGGCCGTTCGCGTAATCATCGGTAATCGCATTTGTCGGATAGCATTAGGAACGCACGGAAGCTAGGGCACGGAAATTGACAGGCGAGGGCCGGATCGCGGATTTAAACGCGACGCGGTGCTGCCGACGAGAGAGGATCCGTCGGAGCGTTGCGACGCTTACGCGCGAGCAGGAACAGCGTTCGATCGATAGCGATCGATAGCGATCGACGCGTTCTTCGTGGTACATAGAACGCGCGTTGCGCTCCGCTCCGAGTGCCATTAGTATGATCTATATCCGTGCTTCTGCCGGCTACCGATCCCTCCGAGATCTTATCTCCCGATGCCTGCCTCTTACTCCTTTCCATATCTTTCCACCGGAGAAGAGAAAAGAGACCCCGCAGATGCTCTCTGGCCGTTATAGTTTCTGGGCCTTACTTACATATAGATTGCCTCTCATTTCTTACACCCGAAATATTGCCAATCGTAAGGGACGTGCGCGCACCTTCGCGAGCCACGAAATTGCATTTGCATACGGGGCAGATTGTCCCGTTCCACGTGTAAAGGACCTCGCTCGTCCTTGGTGGCTGCTCGCGTCCTTTGTCCCCTCCCTTCCTCGCGTATCGTCACGGCGAAATGAGTCGTCGAAAAGCACGTCGTTATCGGCCGCTCAGAGGAAAGAGGAAGAAAAAGAAAAAGTTCCAAACGTGGAACGAACCACGAAACGAACGCGAAGCAACCGAGACGCTGCCGTCCGAGTCGGACCACGTCCCGGCTGCTCTTTTCGCGCCGCGTCGTTGCCCGAGCGAACGAGCGCGCGATAATTATTCAAAAATTCACCGCGGACACGAATTCCTTATCCTCTGGCCCGCTTATCTCGAGACTTTCGGCCTTCGAGCGTTAAACGACCGCTTTACGTGTCCTATTAGAACGATAAGGCTAAAAGCGATCCTGTTCCTCGTTTAAAGTGTCCCCCGTTAAAACGTTCCCCCGCGGTTTTTCTCCTCCTTTCTATCCCGATAAATCCTCCGCTGCTCCCCCTGTCCCCGGCCGTACTCGATATTTCGTCTTTCGCCACGATGTAAATAGCAACCACGGTATCCGGCGCTGGCCGACGTTCGAATTCATCATTCGATTCGGTTAACGAGATCACCGGTCCCCGCCGACTCTCGTTTTCCATTATTGCATCGACGAGCGAGCGAATAAGAGCAGCGAGTCACGACGGCTAAGTAGCTCGACGCGTTATCGTCGTTAATCAATGTACTCCAACAGCCCCGAAAGAGGGCTACTCGAATATAAATCGAACGGACGTATCGGTAAACACGGATTGGAAGAGGGCGAGAAAGGGACGGGGAGAGGGCAGCAGGGGGGGGGAAAGAAATGCGCGCCGATCGTGATTCACTTCGGTTCGGTCAACTGGTTTCGTCTGATCTCTTCATGAAAGGAAGGTGGGTCCTCTTGTCGATGGTTTTCGGCGATACCGTTGGCCACCGTGAACGTCAGATTCGTCCAGATAACTTCGTTGCGGACTATTTGTAATCTGTGTATTCACCTGTCGCGCCATCGGTTCGCTTCTCGCCAACGCTGCCAACGCTCCTCGCGCAAACTCGCGATCCGCGCGCGCTATTCCGCTCCGAGTGACAGCTAGATCGATAGCCGGTGCCTCGGATGCACCCTCCGAATCCTCGACAATGGAAGTTATTATTTCGTACAATACAGCCAATCTAACGTTAACGGGATTAAACGTTAGACCATGGCCCGCGCGTATAAAAGAGCCGATCGACGACGCGTGGCCCGAGGAGAGAATCGAGTTTCATCGTGGCTGTCGGTCCGTCCAACCGTGTAATTTCCTCTGTCAAAATATCAGCCTCCGAGTGGCTTTGGTCGGGACGCGATCCCAGATATTTGCGTTACGGGCTAGGAAAGGGTGTCGTAGAAAATAAAAACGTCTTCCCTGATCCACCGCGGCGGGCCGTGAAACGATCAATTATTTCCCAACGGTACCCCACCGACACGAATTCACGGACGTCGATCGCGCTCACGGAAGAAGAGCCCCTCCTGTCGGTGGCCAGAAAGTCCTAACACGAAACCTCTGTCCTCGCATACTTTTATGGCCGACCGTTACATCCACGCGCTTATTTTTCGTTTCTATTCACCTTCGACCGTCCGTCCTCCTCCACCCACTCCTACCTCAGCTGCGCCTCCCTTCTTCTGTCCGGTGTAGTAATTAATGACCGTTCCTACGAAGAAGGCGCCGCCACCCAGGCTCGATTCTTCCCGACCGCAGAAAATAATTACGAATTCGAAAACGGCTGTTATTAATTCGCCATTGGAACACCTAACGAAACGCTGGGCCGCAGAGGACGCGGGATAGGCAGGGTGGAGCGGAATCGGCGCGAGGTGATCGTAAAGATGGAAAGTCTCACGCGTACTACTCGACATCCGCGGGCTGGGGTTATCGCGCGTGAGTTCGCGAGCAATCGGCGAAGGAAGAAGATAAAGGGCCCGCTCGGATGCAAACGGGGTTCGGGCCGAGGCGAAGGCGAGGGCCCCGAAAGGCTGAAATCGATTCGCCGGACAAATGACTCGGTTTTGGGCGCTACGCATTCTTCCAGCGGCGGTTGATCTCTCGGTTTTCTTTTCGACGTCGCCGAGACCGCGAGAGTCCGCCATTTTAACGACCCTGCTGGCACAGAGACTCGAACGGAGTCGGGCAAACAGCCGGAGACGGGAAAATAAAGGGTCGAGGCGGAGGCGAAAGGAGACGGTGAACGTGGCAAAAGAAAGGTCTGTTATTATACCGGCGTGGACAGAGAAAATTGCCGCACGATGAAACGGGGCAGAAGAGGCGGAAGAAAGAAGAGCGACGAGGGGATGGGGGTCAGACGAAGCCGCAACCACCACGCGAGAAGGCGTGGTGGGGTGTGGTTAAATTTGTCGGGGGTTGGTTTCGCTTGGATTTATATTTCATAAATTACTCGCAACCTCTTACGTGGCAGACGATAAACGAAGAATAAAGAACGCCTCGACTACTAGCCTCCGTAAACGTGCCGTAAGTATCGGGCATTGGCTTTCGCTTATTCGGCGAACACGCGAAATTCGGAGATATTTGGAAACGGAGAGGAAACGGTAACGGTGGTATCGAGAGGTAAATCGAGTTGTCGAAGTGCTTGGTATCGAGGCTACGTTCAAACCCGACGGAAACGACTCACTCGCGTGGTTCGCTTCTCGCTTGGTTCGCGCCGCATACCTCGGTATTTCCACATTCCTGTTCGTACCTCTCCGTATTACCTAACGGCGCGCTCGAAAATCGTCGATAGCGCTAAACATTCTCACGTACGCCGGAACTTGCTGAAATCCTTGGCATACCAGGCGCCCTACGCACCGGCGTACCACGCGACGCTATCGGAAGACGCTGGCTGATGACGAGGAGCCGTGGGCTCCGGCGTGGAGTACGCTCGGTCGTTGAGGGAATCGAGCGGAAACGCGGGATAGAGCGGATCCGCGCGTATGTCATCACGCGTGCGTAAGCCGCGACAACCGGTATCGGTGATAGGGTCTCGGACAGAGGAAACGTTTAGCCGGAGTAAAAGGACCGCCGATTAGCTTATCTCGAGATATAGGCAAAGCTGATTGGTAAGGGCCGCTTATCAGCGAGCCACTTAATCGTCTCGCGCGGTCGGTTCGACTGATCCTGCCGAGTTGTGAATCCGATTAGGTATACGTTTTATATCTCATTCGGGACTGGAGGGACGAGCACGAGTCGCGACGGCGGCGGCTTCCACTTCGAACCGAGTGCCGCGAGCTCGGGTTACCTTTAAGAAGCAAGCTTTTAATTCGAATCTGTAACGTGCACGGCGCTTCCAACGGCCTTATATGGAAATGATTTATCAGTGGCGTAAGTAGGATTCTTTTATTCGCCGCGCCCTCCCCCATCAGATAACTGAAACATCGTCAAACGACTCGGGTTTCCCGTTCCCGTGATCGCCGCATTTCGCGTTGCATCAGATTTCATCGGATCCACGAAGCGTTTCGTGGACCGTCGTTTGATCGAAAAATTTATAATAGCCCCGGGAACCGGGGACGCGTACACTCGAGGATCGATAAATCCTTCCGCGTTCAGCCGCCGTTATCTTCCATCCGCGATCGAGAAACGTCCGCTTTAGAGGCCTCTTAGGCGAAGCAGAGGTTAGCCGAATCGGGGCTACGCCAATGCTCGTCGCGCATAGAGGACGCTGGCGAAGAGTGACCGACCTTTCGGGCCTGGATTCGTCTTTTCGTACTCCGCAGTTTTCGGACGACAAAGAGAAAGGCCGTGGAAACGTCGCATCTTGATCTTACGAGATGAAAACCGCCGCTTTTTTATATTCCGGGGAGAGGAATTTTAATTTTCTCGAGAAAACAAAAACTGGTTCTTCCAGCTATAGGAACCGCCGAAACACCGACAAGGCGAGGAGAGAGAGAGAGAGAGTGGGGCGAGAGGAAGAGCGCGGGAGAGAGCGGGGCGCATCCACGGCATTCCACCCACTCGAAGTTCGGCCGAGGAGGAGTCTCGAACGCGTCTATGACATTCCACCCACTGTTTGGTTTGTTCCCGGTGAAAAAGAACGACGCGTGTCAAAGGCAAACACCAGCGAGACGGTCGAGCGAACGGCTCGTCTGGAGCGACTGCTTTTCCACGAGTTCGCCGAGGATCGATCGATTCGCGTCGAAAAAACTCGACAAGTGTACCGGCGAAACGATTTGTTATCGCTGGACACGAAACGCGCCGATGTCCGTGGCACTCCTGCCTATACGACTTCGTTTTCGCGTGTAATTCCGCGGTCCGTCCCGACTCTTTGCTCCGCATAATGATCGTGTAATTACGAAATAATTACGACGTTGCAAAAGGAACGGCGAGCCGTGTCCCGGGGTAAACACCGACCGAAAACAACCTCTGGCCGCCGCCTTCTTTTTTCCCCGTTTTATCTTCATCAAACGTTTTCGTCGGCCGAGTGCTCCGAGGGCTTCTCCCCGTTCGACCGTCTCCTCTCCTCGTCTATTCCGAGAAAAATCGTCGGATAGCCGCGAGCGGCGATCCATCACGCGATAATCACGCGCCAACTTACAATCGTTCGGCGTTTCCATCGTCGCGTAGTTACCACCTTGCGAAATTCCCGGCGTTCGACTGTCGATGGGAAGANCCGATCACCCTCGGCCACCGCTACGCACCGTGTAATATCTTCGTCTATTCCGAGAAAAATCGTCGGATAGCCGCGAGCGGCGATCCATCACGCGATAATCACGCGCCAACTTACAATCGTTCGGCGTTTCCATCGTCGCGTAGTTACCACCTTGCGAAATTCCCGGCGTTCGACTGTCGATGGGAAGAGGACGGGACGAAGCGTCGCGCGATCGAGGCTAGTCGACGCGCGAAATTACCTATTTACGTCTCTTTATACGCGGTCGTTACGTCTGTCGGGATAAATTTCTTTATCAATTACGCCGTCCTAGATAGGTAGTCGGTCGCGTGATACCGCGAGAAGATCACCGGTTACGGTTACGTCCGCGTATATATGTGTATATTTATATATATATACAGAGATAGGGGAAAATTAGAAAAAGTGGAGAAACCGATACCTGGTGCGTATCTCCGGAGGGCTGGGATCGCGCGCGATAATGAAGGGGTTGGATGGTGTCGGAGCGGTGGCCGATTAGCATACGATTCGTCATTAATCGGTGCTAGTCACGTACGAAGGACCAAATACTGGACGGAACGGTGGACGAAGCAATTTCAAGGGGTCCCGCGGAATTCTTCGCTCGTTGTTCCTTTTTTCCCCTTCCGCCCTTTGCCCGTTTTTTCACTGGGCCCCTCGTGGACGCGAGGCGAGACGAGCGGCGCTGCCTGGGTATACGCGGCTCATACGCGCACGGGGACCTGTAATTGAAAGCTGTTACGCTTGGTATTTTATGGCTTTGTCCTCGAGGCATGCAAAACTCGATTCTTAAGGTCCTCCGACGCGGCGGACGGGGCCGGCTTAAGTAACGGGGCACGAAAATACGCGCCTCCTAATTAAATCCGACTAAATTCATCAAAATCGTCGTTAAAGCCGCTGTTGGCCACCTCCCTCGGGCGGTAGCCGAGGCATCGTTGCATCCTTAACGATCCTTGCCGCGAAAACGAGATTCCGATCTGTCTAATTGCCGCTCCGCGGTGTCCGAAAGCCGCAGCGGGAACTCTCGATCGAAATCGTGGCAACGATAGGAAGGTCGTTCGGGCTCGAGCTCGTAAATAACGACGGATCGTTCTCGCCGATCGGCCACGCCGAGCAAAAAGATGCCGGATCCGTGAGCAACAACAACGGCAAACCGTTCAATCGTAACTCACGGGGTATTTTTCCGTGACCGCCTCTCTGCTCTCTGTTCGCGTCCCGGCGCGACCGACGAATCGTTTGCAACGGGAATTAAATTGCACGGCCGGCGTGGCGATACGGCAGCGAGGCTCGCAGAGTCTCAGAGTCCGTCCCGATAATTAGATCGCGTCCAGGTAATATCGAGAGAAAGGGAAAGGAGAGAAAGAGAGACGCCGACGACGGTGGCGGATAATAGAGATCCGTGAGGAGGTGTATCGGGGTTCGGATCGGGGTTCGGATCGGCGTTCCTGGAGAGGCACGAATTCGCCCTTCCCCGTAGATCGTGCGGCACGAGGCTACGTTCCAGGTGAGACAATAATATCGATAATGACGGCAATAATAATAATAACGGCAATAACGTGTTTACGAGCAGCCGGAGAGGCGTCGGACGAGTGGGTGAGGTTACGGCCCCCCGACCTTCGGGGACCGGGCTGCGATGCGCGTAATCACCGATCTTGGGCCGCGACGGACCAAAGGATCGGTAGCCTGCGCGGGTTGGAAGGTGACTGGAAAAACGAGAAAGGTGCCCGGTGTGACGGCGAGCCAGCAACACCGTGCACCGTGCAAGATAAAGGGGCGCTTGAAATAAAACACGAGCCGCCGTGGCAGCTCGAGGCAGAGGAAGAAAGCGAGCGGGCAAGAAAAAGAATAGTAGCCGAGCGAATGCCGGCGAGCTTGCTCGCGTTGAGAGACTAATTGACGCGGGTCTCGGGAAAAGAAGAGGAATCCGTGTTGGTGCAACCCCGCTAAATACCGTGACACGCGCGTAAAGTAATAGCCAGGAGATCTCGCGGGACCGAGGGAAACGAGTGAATCGAGCTACGATAATTCTACGAAGCTTTACAAGGACCGCGCGCGAAGCTTATCGTGGAAACTCGGGCGTAACGCTGGCAGGGGAGTCTCAAGAGGTTTTTTCACCGGGGGACTGGCGCCTGACCGTTTCGGGGTAGGACGCGTGAACAGCTGGCCGTGAGAAAGTCTGGAAATATCCACGGCGTGGAGTAAAATCTTTTAATTAGCGGCAACTCGAGGGTGGAGCATACGTGCCTCTGGTGCTGGAATAAACGAGTTGCCCCTCGTCGTTCTGCGGTCCAGGCAAATCGGAGGAGATCGGGTCCACGGCCCGGGGCGATTCGTTGATCCTGGACAGCCGGGACGGTCATGGGCCATACGGCAGGAAACCACGCGTATCTTTTCTATTTATGGCGCCGTATCGAGGACCTTTCGTCGAAAAATTCACTCCTCGACGGAAAAGGAGAAACACGGGGACGGCTATCCTCGAGCGTAAATAACACCGGCGGCTGACAGCGCGCCGAATGTGGTTCACGGAAATTCAAACTATCGGAGATTTATCGCGGCAACGATTCCGAATCGACTAGCGCGATATCGCGCGGTGCCGGGAATTCTTTCCACGGACCTGTTTGTTCTTCAACGGTGTGCCTGGAACGGTCGAGGTACCATCGTTAAAAGCTTTTATCGCTCGGTTAGGTGAAGGGAGGACGGTGACTCCGGCGCGCCCGGAAGCGCGTGGCATCGCCGTTCTTTTTATTCCCGCGACGACGGAAAGCGAGAATCGTCGACCGCCTAGACCGGCGCGCGCGCGCGGCTGAGAAAATAATGGGCGAAAACGCGAGCGGGGTAGTGGAAGAAAGAGGGCGGAATGAAAAGGCGACCGGATAGAACGACCCTCCGGCCGTAATGGCGTTAAGCGCGATAAGCGACGGCTTCTTTGGCCGAGCGGAGCGCCGCGAAGGAAAGCAGAGAAGGTACATCCTCCGCGGAGGATTCTTATGCAAACGAGTCGTATAAAGACGTCCGTCCGGACGTCTTTAAATATCGTTTCCCGAACCAAATTACCCTAATTTTCTCCCGACACGAGTACCCTCTCCTTGACTTTTTCTCAATTTCGTAGGAACGCGGCAACCGGCGCGTATTAAGTTACCCGAATGGACAAGCTGGCCAAACGGAGCGAGGCCGCGACTAATTTTTCACCGGCTC
>NIJG01000099.1:3886082-3933761 GCA_002201625.1 Euglossa dilemma | reverse complement strand
TCTCTCTCTGTCTGTCTCTCTGTGTTTCCGGGAAGAAGAGGAAAAGAAAAGAAGCGACGAACGCACTCGGTTGCACTGGCGTGACACTGCGTGCTCGGACTAACGTCTGAAAAACGTTCGGTAGCTCACTCGACGACGACTGTCACTGATCACTGACGAAACGAACATGATATATCGCGTACGCGTCGCGACGACGGCAGGCGCGACCGACTCGGATACCGAACCGATCGTCGATTCGACGGAAGACGGAACGGCGTGACACGGAGATCCGGGGACGCGAGATTAAGCGCTGCCAAAAGCACTGTCAACGCAAAGTCAGCGGCGCGCTCGACATTCGGGCTACCTCGGCGACTATCCGCGATCCTGCGCGAGAGTGAGAGAGCAGTGGTTGAGGTGGTGGTTGGTCGCGTGGAGGCACGCGCTGGACTGAGGAGGGCTAAGTGTGGATGCTGCAACTACAACGTGTAGGCGTAAGTCGCCTTAGACCAAGGGACCAAGAGGGAGAGAGAGACGACCGGCCGAGTGTGTGCACACGCCGCTCGCACACACGTACGCGCTCGCTCCCGCCTCTTTCGGTGCACGCCAGTGTGGTCGTGCGAGCTCACCAGGCACACGGAGGGGAGAGAAATCTTACCAAGACGAGTACGTCATCCGTCTCTACCACGTGAGTATCCAAAGATGCGTGCTATACGTGGGTGCTATTGACACACTTATACCTACACCGACGCGGCCTTTTCACGTACGCGAGTACGCGCGGTCCGCTTGCGAGGCGTTCCAAGCGAGACGGAGTCGGAAAAACCGAGCGGAAGGAATATCAGGGTACCAGCCCTCGAATGGACCGTCGCGACTCGACGGCCGATGGATGGACGGGAAGAGAAGAGAGAAAAATTGGTAATCGATCGGACGGTCAGTCGGTCGCAACTGCCACGAAACGGTGGGAATCCTCTTTAACGAGTCCGTCGAAGAAGTTAATGGGTCGACTTGCACGTGACAACGTACGAGGGAAGAGGCTCGATTCTTGTCCGCTTGGTTTACGATAATAGTTTCTCTCCCGCGTGAAGCAGAACGGGCCGAGACTGATCTACGGTGTCGTCGGTTATGGTACATCATAATTTCCGCGGATATTTATACGCTCGCGCACAATGTTATGCACGGGCAGCGTGGACCTGGGCGTGGATGGAACGAGATTCTTGTCTCGCGCGGCCAACCAGATATGGTCTCGAGTTTCGAACGTTCGCAGAAACGATCCACAAAGTGGATACTAGAACTGTCCGTTTTGACGAGGAAACGCGTACGCGTACAGCCGGGAACACCCACGTGTCTTTCCTCTCCTCTCGCGGCGATTTCACCGGACGACCCGAGGAAACGACCCGGCCGACCCTCGTTTCTCTCGGTCCGTTCATTAGGCCTAGCTAATGCGGCGATGCCGATAGAAGAGACGAGGAAACGTGGATAGGTCAAGAATGCCGAATAACGTCGAGACGGAGACACGCGCGGTCGGACCAGTTATCGCGATGCGATAACGAAACACAGATCCGTATCTGGCGGACGTTCGCCCACGTGGACGCGAAGGAATGCAGGCCCGGCTAGTGGCATTGTTGCAGGAATATGCATCGATAGTAATAGTCGCGGTGCGGTGACGTTAATGAATGCCTTACGGCGAGATCCGTACCGTATCGCCGTCGATTAAACGAGATTTCTGGTCCGGCGAAACGGTCCGGCGAAACGGTCCGATGGAACGGTCCGGATCCACACGGCAGGCACGCGATCGTTTTCGCGAAAGGAACAGCTCCGTGGAAACGCTTGTATGGGACATTAAGTCGGCAGTGCGCGGCGTGGCGTACGATCGCTGACGAGCAAAGCGAATCGCACCGATGCCCACGCTATCGCGACACACGTATCACCGCGGATCGTTCGTTCGGACCTCGTGTCCTTGTGTATGTCCTTACCGCACATCTGCGAATCCTATCCTCGAGGGCGTGGTGTCGACGTTACGCCTCGGATTGTCCCGTATCTTCCATCGGAATCGTCTCTTTCCAAACGCGTTATGTCCTGCCAAGTGCTAATGGCGCAATTCTCCGCCGGAGTATATCACATTGTCCGTTACAGTTATGGATTTCGTTATAACACCACTCGCGCCGTTTTCGCGCCGTTTTCGCGCCTCGCGCGGTTAACGATCTCGAGATCGGTATCGGGATCTTCGGTATCGCCCTATCTGCGCCCGTCGAACAAGCGTCTCTCGGTCGACGAACCGATCCTAATAGATTCGCGGTGAGATAGAGACGTCGCGTCGGATAGAGAGGATATTCGCGATAAAATACGCGGAGCAGGTACGTAGGATGGATCGACAGCGGGATTTCGCGGCCGGTATCCGAGGAGCAGCGTTAACCGATCGTTAAACGATCCGCTTTTTCGAAGGTAACCCGTTGGCGTATAGACAGGCTACACGGGCGGCTCGGTAGACAAATCGTCGGCCGATGGGAGTAAAATATGGCGATGGAAAGACGAGACAAGCTACCGCGCCGACTGATCCGCCAGCTAACGAATGGATCGATTTGCGTGGCTCGTTAACAATACACGTAAGGAACGCTAATGTGCCACTTTGTTTCGGACGACCTCGCCGCGATGAGGCTGTCGCGGACGAGCAAAAAGACAGAACCAGATCCTTCCCGGATCCCCTCGCGTCTCTCCTGGCCCCCACTAACCCAATCCGCGTCACCGTATCCCCTTGTCGCCGAACCACCCTCTCCGTGTTATCCCCGTTTCATCGCCCCGTTTCCTCGATAGATCTACGGGGAGTAGATCCACGGACGCTAAGCACGTGTACGCTTGATTAACCTAATCGTACGAGCTCTGCCGCGTTACGAGCAACAGTAGCGAGCAAACTTGTCGCTAAGAAGACTCACCTTGTCCGGTTTATCGGTTATCCGCGCTATAGGCCGGGGATCCGCGAGATTGGCCGGAATTTATTTACCGAACCGGAGAATACGCGTACGCCGGCGCTCGGAGCCGTGGTAGATCGGCCGAGAAACCGAGCCGATGACGGCACGATGCAGATGAGTTATGACGACCGTCGCCTCTGGCATCTCTCCGCGTTACGATCTCGAGCCACCCTCGGTCGCCGCGTTGTTCCTACCCGGCGACTTATAAATGCTCGCGTGCGCGATCGCCGTAATGCCGACGTCGTTAGCCCTTTGTACCTTTGTCGAGGGCAATGTCGAGTAATCGGGCCCGAGCGGCGCGATACGAGAGCTCGCGGAGATGGCTCGCCGACGAGCGACGAGGATCGAACCGGTCGGCATTCAGACCGAGATCCGATCGACGTTCTAGATTACTCCCGATAGATTTATTCCTCGTCGCGGCGTTTACGCGCGAGATACTGCTATCCCCGAGCAGGAACGAATGGTCGGTGTACCCGCGGGTGGAAAATTCCGGGCGACGATATCGGCAACCGGAATCATCCGGAGCGGCCGTGAACCAGTTCGATAATAATTCGCCGAGTGGAAGAACTCCCACGACAGCGAAGGAACGCGGAGCGTGTTCGAGGTGGATGATCCGACGGCGGACGTGGTCGAGCGCGGCGCGCAGAATCCCATATAAAGGCCGGGCACAGGTAGAACGCGGGAGCCGTGGCGAGCGGAACGCAAACGCGCGAAACACGCGACCACGCACGCACACGGCCGTGCACGACATTGTAGCCACGGGGATACCTGCGGCGGGACGAAGACGCCAGGCGAGGACGGTGGACCGTGGCACGAGTACGAGCATTAAATACACACGCGGCGTCCTGGTGTGCGTGTACTTAGCATAAGTCTCGCACCCGAGGCACTCTCTCATCGTATTTCATCCCGGCTACGCTTATACGCGCGCCGAACCACAGACCGCCTCTCTCGTTCTGCTTCCTTCGTCGATTCTGCCTCCTATTTCTTCCCAGTCCTTTTCATTTTCCCCGTTCCAGGTACCTACGAGCACCGACGCCGCTTACCAGACGTCGCGAACGCTCTGCTCCGCTCCGCGCGTACAACGAAGAAATTACAGGCCTGCCGACGTCCGCCGAGACGCAAACTCCCGACCGCGTAGCCGCTCGTCGATTATCGTCTCGAGTGTCCGCGAATTATCGCGCACGACAGCTGTGCGCGTCGCTCGAGTCGCCGCCACCTTATTTACGGAATTAACGGCCGGGACTCGAGATTCGCGTGCCGTGTCCGAGCGGAGCGATACGCATCGTTGGTAACGCTTCCTCCCGCTTACGGAGTGCGAACATTGTACGCGAGGCGTTCGAGACGGACGCTTCGCGTATACGTTTAGCGGCACTCGTCGAGGATATTTCTCTCTTTCGCGCTGCTCGTTTCCGCTAAAAGCTGATATCGCTCGATACGCGAGACGAAGCGTTTCGATACGAGCGGAGATCGATTCGCGGTCGTTTCGTCGATGACAAGCTTCGCTGGTTGCAGCCAGCGAATACGCGGATTCGCGACACTAGAGCGACCTCGTCCGAGGTAACTAAACACCGTGGCGAACGCGGCGCGTAAACTCGCGGATAGACTCGCGACGACCGGTTACGACCGTTACGGCGGACCTCCTTGCGCCGAACCGCAGCGAGATTTACGCGCGTCTCTAAGCGCCTTTTTAAGCCGGATCTAAGTAGCGCCGGAGGGACGGCTTGCCGCTTAATCGGCCGTAGCAAAGCGTATTTCTGCGCGCTGGCGGAACGCGACGGTTCGAGAGCCCGGACGTGGTAATAGGCGAAATTACTCGGGCGGTTCTGTGGTCGTCGCGCGACTTCCTACCTGGTACCGTTATCGAGTGCATAATAACGCGCTGGTACCGAGGAGCGAGGCGACGTTCCTCGAAATTAAACGCGCGGTGGCATAAATCCGCGTAGAATACCGCGCAAACGAAGCTCGATCGGCTGAAAGATCGAACGAGAGTTTCCTAAGCGCGTTACTCGGATAAGCGATGGCGGCCGTTGATACCACAAATAACTCTAACTCGAATCCGTTTCATGGTTGTCGTAAACGGTTACTTTTCGCCTTAATGTGTCGTATATCGATCGTAAATCCCGATCGTTCGCTCTACGATTCGATGTTAATGCGATCCGCGGAGAAATACCTCGCGACTGCAACTGTCCTGTCGCGTTATCGAAGGCGCGTGGAACGGGCGCGACGGTCGTGTTCGGAGTGGCTACGGTCTCCGGTTGGATCCCTTGGTTTTACGAGGAGGAACGTTGTCGTAAACGGGGGGGGGGGGACAAGGGAACCCCGTGGATGATCGACCGAAAAGCATCACCGAAACCGGACTATCGCGCGCTTCGGAATCGACGTTCAGGCCAATTACGGATTTCGAGACGCGCGCGAACGCGGGTTCGTCCGTCGGTGGACGTGGTCGATGCACGTGGTAGATGGAGGTCGTAGACGGACGTCGTCGGTCGTACGGTGGTCGAGAGGGCCACCTTAATGGCGGCCGTTCGCCGGGGTAGCGTAGCGGTAATCTTAAACCGAGAAAACGAGCGTGCACGCGCGTCCCGGTGGAAATGAAATACGGGTGAGAGACGAAGGCGCGGACTTAATTTAGGTTGTTACGAGGGTCCCGGTGCACTGGCTCTCGCCAAAAGGGTACTGTTTAAGCGATAAGTCATTCCGGCGATAAGCCGCGGCTACAACCACGGTGAACCGTAAACGGCGCGGGAAACCTGGACAAGATGGAATTAAACTTTCGCGAAGAAAAATGTACGAGCGTAATTGTACGGGTCTTAATCGCGGCCGATGAGGTACGCGCGACGAGAAATGTAAATACCCGAGGGGTCCCGAAGGGCACTTTTCCCGAGACGATCCCGTTGCCGAACGATCCAACCATCTCGCCACGGGATACCTCGAAACTCGCCGCCGCCGCCGCGAGTAATTACGCCGCGAGCTTTCCTTTTCCCCGAGCTTTCCTTTCGCTCCCGAGCCGCAAGGAATCCCCGGGGAGACGCGTGGAAGATGGAAGGCGTGGTCATCGACAGACGTCTGGACGTCTCGAATTCGAGCGATCGACGCTCCTCGGTATCCCGCGAACCACTTAGTCCAAGGACCGGCAGATTCGTATCTCGCGTGTTCATCGGGACAGCTGGCGCTCGTTAACGGCAACCGAAAAGCGGGATAAAAGTTGGATAAAGGCCGGATAAAAGGAGTCGGGATGCACGCGAAAGCCGCGTGGCTTGCCGCACCAACGATCCGAGTCACCTGACGACCCGAGTCGAGACGATAATTGACCGAGGCGATAGTAGGACGGTCTATCGAGCAGCCGTAACGCTCGTCGTGGATTTATCCCGACGCAGAGGACGAGGTTGACCAAACGGCCGGATGTAATTATATATTCGAGAGGAATAAGCGTGTAATTTTCTGAAGCCGAGTTGCGCGGGATCGTCGGAGAAGCGGACGAGCAGTACGTTTGGCCGCAACGAAATTCGCGAACCGAATGATCGATCGGCGAGCGTGGTCGGGCTGTTTGGCGTTTGTTGGTCTAAACCGACAATTACCGAGTTCCGGGATGAGCGGCGTCGATAGGCGGAAGGCGAGGAATTCGTGTTTCCTCGAAGGGAGATCGGACGATGACGAAGGAAGCTCGAACGAGCAACGCCGATGTCGGTGGCGAAAGAATCGAGGAAGAAGCGTCGGCGGAGGGAACGAACGAGCCACGGAACGAAAGGGGTCGAGGGAGAGGGGAAGTTATCCCCGGGGGCACGGCATAAATCGCTATGGACAGACAGCATGTTCGACTAATTACAGATCCCTGATTACCGGTGGGCGCGACTCGTCCGGCTAATAAAGAAAAAATAAATTAATAAACCTCTAATATCGCGTCCGAACGATCTTCGCGGCGCGAGCAAATGGAGAAAAAAGAACATTTATTAATTTATCGCGATCGGAATGCGATAAAGCAGGGACCGCGTAGCAGCTTCAAAGGATTCGAATATGTTATTTCACGCCGCGTCCATCGGTCCCGAGGAGCCAAAGCGTTCGAAACCGATCCTTAAACGGCTATTATTAATTTAAATCGCAGCACGCTCTCCCTCCCCGCGATCCTCTTCGAATACTCGAGATTCCAAGTTCGCGTAACAGTCGTTTCCCGAAATTCTTCGAAGCGACGATCGAAAGACGGGGGAAAAGCGGAATCGGTCCGAGAGAATTGGCGCGGTTGGATGCTACGCCATTGGGCGAAAATCGAAGCGCGGAAAGAACGCGTGGACGCGAATCGATCTCTGCCTCGGATCGAATGGGCGGTGATAACGCGGCGAGATGGAGAGGAAGGTGAACGCGGCGAGGGAGCAGAGCGAGACGGGTATGGTAGCGGAACTCGGTGAACTTCCGCGTGGGTCTCTCTCTCTTTGCTCTTCAAGATGGCGCCTTGTTGAACGAACCAACAGAGGCGTCCATCCGCGCGGATTTATTTTCGCGGGATCGGATCCAACCGGAGTTACTCGGCGCAAACCCTAATGAACTGTGGCGGAACCGGGTCTCTCGTGTGCGCGCGGAGGCGTTTTCACGGGCAATTAATGCGGCCTTAAACAGACCGAAGAAACGCCCCCGCGAAACGAGCTCGCTATTTCGATTTAATCGGTCCCGACGCTTCGACACGGCTAATTAATAGGATAGCGTTATCCTTAGAGGGTCGGGACTGCGTCAGCCCTGAGCGATCGACTAATCCCGCGCCTTTCGCCTTCTTTTTGCCACGCCGGATCAGATCTTCATTAGAACTAACAATGTACGTCAGGAAGCCGAGAGGCTCGAGGGATCGATAAATCCTCCTAACAAACCGCGAGGGGGAACGTCAACGAATCGAGGCTTTCGAGCAACGATTTGAAAACGGCGATCGATGGCTGTCGAATTTGCGTCACCGGGCCTTCGCGATCTTCAGCCGTGCGAATGCCAATCGTAACGCGACGAAACGAAGGGTGGAAGATGCAAGAAATTATTCCCCGTCTATCGGACGAAAATTCGAACAAAAATGAAGAAAAAAAAAGACCTTGTCCGTTCGACTGTCACGGCGACGAGAACAGGAGACACAGGCCGCGTCAAAGTCTAGAAACTAATAAACGTCCACGAAGGGAGCGAGATTACGGCGAAACGAGCTGCGAGCGAGAGGGTACGGTCGTATACCGGCGACGGGGTTGTTCAAAGGGGCCGATACGGAGTCGTTAGCGGATCGGAAACGCGTTCGTTTCGAACGATCGACGTACCCGAGTCTGAATCGCGAACCCCTTCGCGCGGCGATATTCTATTAAAGTAATAGCCGGCGTTATAGCCGGTGTGGCAAGTAGCCGGGGCAACAAATTCCTTATGGGCGGTGTAAATCGATCTATAACTCGGGGTAGTTACACTGTTTAGCCAATTAGCGGAATGCGACCGGTTTTCAGGTGCACAGCGAGGGAGACGATTTTCCACGCATCGAAGCCGTTCGTAACGTCGCGCGATGCTGGCCCGATCTATAACGCTTTCCTTGAGAAATTCGCTGGCAGAGCGTAAACTCGGACGAAAACGATTCGTCCGAATATATATACATATATATCTATCATCTATAACATAGATTAGCGTTCGCAACGGCGCGCGTGCACATCCGAGATGCGTTTTCCATCGTCCGCTCGGCGACGTGAAAAAGTTACACGCGCGTACGCGCATGAGAAACGCGTCATTTCGGCGAAGGACAACTGCGTTACACGCGTGAGATATCGATATTACCGGGAATTCACGGGGGAAGGTTGGCGAGGACGCTGCGCGTTGTACCCTCGCGTCTAGTCGCACAGTTTTAGCCAGGCGATTGAATAAATGTGGAGTAAAGGAGTCGTAAGGTAGGGGAAAGATCTTGGACGCGACATCGAAGACAATTTATTTAAATCACGTCGCGGCGAACGACCTCGCGTCCAAGATATCGTAGGTTAACCGGACACGGCCGAGCTGTAAAATCTTCCGTACGCGCGATAAAATTTCGTACGCCGCCACGATGATCCCACCCCTATCGCGAATCTGTTCCTCCTCTTCTCGCGTCTCTTTCGAACGTGGAAAATCGTAATCCGCGCGAGTAGCCGAGGCGGGAACGTTCGGAACGGGAAACCGCGTGGAAAGAGAGAACGGATAACGGACGCGACGTCCCGGTTATTCGGATTTCTTGGTCGTTTTGCATCTTGCACGAGTGGATTTTTCCCGATGCCCGTCCGGGGACAAAACAAAGATCAAAATGCAGCACGTTGCACCAGCACGACGGCAACCTTAGGACGACGCTAAGAACCGGTATGCTCAGACGATGACGAATCGAGGCGTGTCCTCGAATCTGATCGAAACACGACGCGACACGATTCAACGATAACGAGGTCGTTTTCAAATGCCCGCTGATTATGCACTTGTTACGGACAGTAAGCGGCATTCATAAGAAGATCGTTCGTAGGTGAAGTGGAGCGAGCGCGGTGACTCGGTTTGCGCGCCACTTCTTCGAGGATCGAGCGACTCGGAGGTTGTGTGCCACGTAGCCAGACACGCCGGTTTCCGAGCTGCAAAACAAAATCAATCGACCCTCGAATCATCGTAAATTAGCGCGGATCGTCGACCAGACGTGGCCAAACATCCTCCTAGCTCGATCCGGCCAACGTAAAATTCCCCGTCGAATCCTATTCCGAGATCAGAGAGATATTCGGAGGACCGCGTGCGACCCGTTCGTCGAATCGGATTTCCCAGAGTACCGCCCGAGAATACGGAGAAACGCGTGTGAGACGCGACGTCCCCGAGATTAGAAACGCGTTTCCGGTTTAACCGAGAACTATGGCCAAATCACGATGATCCCGCTTACACGGAACCATTAAGAAAGACGCACGATAGCGAGTTTTATCCGCGACGTCGTTCTTGCCTTTTTGTCCGGTTCTTTGGCGACATTAGCGGCTGATTTATGTACGAGTTCGGACTGCGGCCCCGACAGCGAAACGGGTTAAGCCCGTGGAAAAAGAATCGGGGACGTTGATGGGTGGAAATAATGATCAAGAATCGAATGCAACCGAAGGAAATCTCGGGGACACGATTGTCCAAGAGCAACCGGCTGTAAACAAGAGATTTCTCGCTGTTCTCTGCGAAATGAACGTGAAGCCCACCCACGCACCCTAAAATCCTATTGTCGCGAAGGCGTCGCGTGCTGCGTGGCAAATGTACTAGCACCTTTATCCCTATTCCTTACCTCTTCGCGTTTCACCCAACGGTACACCGCGTTATCCACCGACGAACACAATCGGACACGTCGAGTTTCGGTAGTCGCGACAAATGGGATAATCGGCGCTTAGCGTTCTCTTGTCGATCGCGATACTCGCGTAAACTCGGGAATTTCGACAAAATCCGACGATTATCGCCGACCGGTCGCCAATCCGCGAAAGCAAACTCGGTCGGACGCGTACGTACGCGAGATAGAGATCGAAAGGCGTGGACGTTGCAACGAAATTCGCGAAGCCACGGGTCAGCCAATAAGATTCGGATGCTGACGGTTCGAAGCAAAGGATCCATCCTCTTCCCCTCTCGCTCCCATCCTCGGTTCGTACTCACGTAAATCACCTACCTTGACTCGGGCTTAACGCGAAATTTACTGCCACGTCGCGCATACCGTCGGCCATGTTCGAATCTCGAACGTTTACGTACGGCAGGCACAGTTTGGAGCCTGAACCAATATTTATAGTGACTCGCGTATGACACTCGTTCATCGCCACTTTGAATTCGCATCGATCGCGAGAGGACTCGATAAAAGCTCGAGAACGCGAGGGAAAAGGAAGAGTAAGCTCTGGAGGGAGTGGACGCGTGTCCCATGGAGGATTTCACCGAGCTAATATACATGTCACGGCAGATGTTCTGCCGGGGCGTGTTTAAAATTACACGGTATTAATTTGACCGATAAGATCGATCGCGCGACAGCGCATAGACGCCCGAGTAAGTTATACGATGTCCCACTAGACGGATTACGGCGGAGAAAAAGCCGAATAAACTGGAACGTCGAGGTGACGGCCCGTGGTGAAATCGATTCGGATCTTACCTCTAGTTGGCTCGTAGGAAGGCTTAACGCGACTTAATATGTTTATCGAGCCGGATGATCACTGGTTACCCATTCGTCGCGTCTCACCGAACGTGACGAGTGTGCGCGCGAGAGCTGCGCGTATCGACCCGGTGGATCCCGAAAGACTAATGCCACTGTGATTCCCGAAGGACATTCAGGAATGCGCGACCTACGCACACGTGCCCGTGAGTTCTCCCTCTCTCTCTCTCTCTCTCTCTGCTCCTGTATATATACGCGAACACGCGACGAATACACAGGCGCGAGAGAAAATCCTTGGTCCGCGGCGAACACGCGAAGACGAAGGAGACCGAGGTTGAAAAAGACGAATGGTAGACAAATATGGGCAGGACGGTTTCTATGTGCACTTCCCATTACCGGGCACCCACGCACGGTAGGGTAACGCGGGCCCAAGAAGTGCGTCGTACTTAATGGATTCTCGAGATTGAATTTATCCGAGTATTCACGCTACACCGAGGGATATCCCCTGCCGCTCACGGCCCGCCTCTAATCCCAACTTAACGAGTACGAATATTACGCGGTATCGCTGATATTAATAACGTCGATCGTAACAACGATCCGGGCAATAATGGAGCAACGGTCGGACGATAACGAGAGATAAGAAGGATAATCTCGCGCCTTAACGACCACGCGAATTTCTTCGCGATATCGGTTATCGATTACACCGAGGGTGGCTGTCCGAGGACGCCGCGATATCGCGAGGAACATTCGTATTCCAGAGGATCCCGGACCCGCGCCGCGCCGCTAAGAGAAGCTGCTGGCGTCGGGTCGTTGCAAAGTACGGGCGTTACGAGAGGAGAGGGAGGAAAAAAAAAAAGGGAGAGAGGGAGAAGGAAACGGAAACGAGCCGCAAGAGCGGGCGGGTAAACGCGAAAAATAATATTCGACCCTCTCGCGAGCGCGCGCATCCTGTACCCACGTGTGAATTATGCAAACGCGGCCGTGCGATCTGTCCTTCTTACGGCTGGTGTTCCAAGCGGGATAAGAGAAGGAGAGAACACAATGGGACGGAGCAAAAGTCGCGCGTATTTTAACCCGACGTCCCACGTGTCGAACGCTTATGCGCGCCAGGCGAATGCATAACTCGCGTCTCGCGGGAACCGCGTTTCTTTTCCGCTCGATCGCGCAACGTTCATACCGGTTTTCCAAATACGATCTAATCCGGTCGAACGACCGCGATTCGCCTTCCCGCCGTTTGTTCCGCGCGTTCCGCGCGTTCCACGAGCGAATACCGACGCGCGAGGCCCGTCCGCTCGCGATCGGCCGGAGCGAAGCGGAGAGATCGCGATCGGCCCCGGTCTCGAGGGAAACGCGCGCCAGGACGGGGCCTCCATTTGTAAAACCAGACGCGAAACGACATCGATCGACTTAAGATACGCACTTCCACGGGTCGCTACCTGAATTACAAGTTCGATTTCGCGTCGATATCGTAATCTCGCCGTATCATCGGGTGTGCTGGTAAACGAGCGGGATTAACGTCGGGGATTAACAAGGAGGCGGAACGCTCGGCGAAAACGGGCGACAAGTTCGTCGTTTACGTAACCGCGTAATCACGGCTTAACGAGAGGAGCGAAGTGCGGCGGTATTTACGCGGT
This sequence comes from Euglossa dilemma, assembly GCA_002201625.1. NCBI lineage: Eukaryota > Metazoa > Arthropoda > Insecta > Hymenoptera > Apidae > Euglossa > Euglossa dilemma. Next base: position 3,921,087 of record NIJG01000099.1, on the reverse strand, counting down.
GCTAGAAAGCCTGATTAACTGGAACCGCGAGGCTCGTACGAAAATTAATCGGTACCAGACGCGCGGCGAGCGATACAAGCGAAACACGTGTAGATATCGTATCTACGAATCGGACGAAACTTTTCAACCGTCCCCTAGGCCGTTACATAAGTCATTCCCCGTCGCGCGGTCCCGATAATTTCGTCCAGCCGTTAGCCGCCGATAAACCTACTGGTCCGCGCGGTTTATTAACATCGGGCCGCGTTTCGATCGCGATCGCGATCCGCTCGATTTTTCCATCCCCCGGAGACTAACGAGCTCGCTCTCTCTCTCTCTCTTTGCCCGTGGAAAGTGGCGCGCGGCGCACGCCCGAGCGAGCGGAGCGAAGGAGCGCAGCGGCGAAAGAAACGGAAAGCTGCGAACCGAGCCAGCGGCATCGTAACGTAACTCAGTACCGGGACCGTTTCCTTCGGGACGTTGTAGCCACGTATCAAATATGCAAATGCGAGTACATAATTTGTCGTTTGCGCGCCGCGAGTACCGGCACACGCTCGCGCGATCGCGCAGCCGCATTGGCCGGACGCGCACGTGGAAAAAGGAGTACAATGCCGCGCGAGCGGAACGCGCCGCGTCCCACTCGCCGACGACCGAGACCGCGAGCGAGAACAGAGCGGACGAATCGGAATCGAGGAGAGTCGAATCCGGTCGGTTCGAACGCCACCATGTGTACACGCCGGGTATTTATAGCGTGAGGCGGCAGAGGATGCAAATTCCCATCAGATAATGTCCACCCCGAGTATACACGGCTCTATTACTTCGCGGTTATCTCGCCGCGTTTTTCTATCCGCGATTTTTCACCCGCCCCGATGAAGTTTCCCCAGCCTCCCACTCTTATCTCCCTCCGTTTTCCCTCGACTGTCCTCCTACCCCCTGTTTCCGCGATAACGTAATTACCGCGGGAATTTATCTGATCCGCGTCCTTGCGAACCGGATGCCCGGAAGACGCGGCTCGTCCCGACGACTCGCCGCGAGCGTCCTCGTCGACGAGCGCGTTCGCCTTCCGAAAGGGAGCCGAAACGATCGTTCCTTTCGACCGAACACCAACTGTCGAGAAATTTATGAAAACGCCGGCGTATCCGTATCTGGTTTATCCCTTCGCTTCCTTTTTTTCCTCTCTCGTTTCTCTCTCTCTCTCTCTCTCTCTCTCTCTCTCTCTCTTTGCTCTTCGATTGGAAGGAGCGGAAAGGAACGAGGCCCGGGAACGTCGGCGCTTGGCGCTATTGGAAAAAGAAAGCGAAAAGAGACTTAAATCGGGCGTCGTATTCGGAACGAATGCTTCCTGCGCGTTTGAAACCAGTATCGAAGCGATATTCGACAACCACCTACGCGTACCCCCGCGGAGAAAGTTGCCCTTCGCGATCCGATTTATCGCGATCGTTGCGCTGCCGCGAGTAGTATCCGGTAGGAATCCCGTCGCCCTTAATTCCCTCCGGCACCCGGACGACGTAAAATTAAAACGATCGCGCGGGTAAACAAGATTCCCGGACCCCTCGCGACCGGCCGTGATCCTCCGCGGTCGCAGAAAATTTTACGTCCACCGGCTGCCGGCGGAAAGGCGCATAAACGCCTATTACGCGGAACCGATGCGACGCGTTGGACGCGTGGAGGAGGAAGTCGGGGCCCGAGCGTGTCGCAACATCCGCCGTGTTGGATATTTTCGAAATTGCATCGGCAAACGACGCGTGTCCGCCAGATATGGAGAACGGCTAGCGAGCTAACCGTCGCATTTGGACCGGGCGTCTCGTTTATCAACGCGTCCTACGATACTACCGCTCGTTTATTCACGGCGATACGCGAGAGAGAACGAGAAACCGTTGCATCGCGGAGATCGAGTATCGTCTCACGCCGCGCCGATTGCCTTCCCCGCCCGATGAAGACATTCAAGCTCGACCGTCCGCGCGATCGTCCCGTAAATTTCCCACCGGCGGCAGATACGATCGCGACCGCGAATAATTTCTGGATCGACCCTGGATCCCCCGGTTTTGGTATCCCGTTCTCCCGACCACGCGCCGAACAATAGACCACGCGAACCGGCCAGGGCCGCGGCCACCGTTTTACGGCTTATTAACCTACGAAACCGACAGTCACTGAACGGAAACGACGAGCGGCAAGGTGGGAGTATTTTTCTGCCTAATACTCGAGGGGGTCCCGCGGCCGGCCGACCGAGGGGGCTTCTCCGTGGAATTCCATTAAATACGTAAAGTAACGCCGGGCCTCTGGTTATTTTCGTATAAAACTGGCAACGGACGGACGAGTGTCTTTCGCTTCGCTCGTAAATCGCTCGTGGGTGGAGGCAAGGAGAATAAAACAAGGGGCCCGGCGAATGGAAGGGGAAGATGCAGGGTGGGAGCAGGATGGATAGAGCCGAAAAAGAAGTTTTCCAATTGGCCAAGCCGCTGGATGCGCGGTCGCGTCGTAACTCCTGTATCTTTTACGACGCGGCTCTTGGATAACGGGCCCCGCGCGTTGCTTTTCGCTTTCTTTTTACCCCCACCAACGGGCCCATGCTCGCTCGTCTCTTTCTTCTTCTCCGTTCGCCGTTTTCGTTCCGGAGAACGGCCATCCTCGTCCTCGGGGGCCGTTCCACGGCCACGGACCCGAACCCATTCGTTGCCAGAAATCGTAATCTCCGCGCGAATCCGCCCGACGGAAGCGCGTCTACGTCCTAGGCCCTCGTAAACCCGACGCCCTTGCCCGCGAGCGACGCGTCAATTGTCTTCGGTTAAGCGCGAAGCAATACTCGTAAAAATTCCATCGTGTAACGCCGACCGGTCCGACGTTGTTTGTTATACCACCGTTCGGCCGCAGCTTGCAGGCCCAAGCGAGAACCAACGGGACGACATTTTAACCATTTTAGTTACCGTTTTAAAACTCTTTCCAAACCGTCCTTACTACCCCCGAACGGGTCGATTCGGGATAACTCTGGTTTCACCGGTAACGCGCGATCCGTAACGCAAAGTTTGTCCAAACGACTGGCGTCTTCGCGGAAGGGAACGTTTAATTGTCGAAAAATGGGGAAAAAATCGCGGCAGGACCACTACTAGAGAACGGTACGAGGACGATGGTGTTCTGGTAGGTAAGCTTTGAAGGTGTCATTACGTGCGAACGACATCCTGCTTAAGTGCCCCATTTATATCTCGAGAGGCATAGCAGTGTACACGTAGGAATTTATAAGCTATAATATTGCTACCACGGTAGTAAAGCGTACCAGTATATATCAGCACCGCGAAAATGATCGTCCTGGTACGTACGACGCGCATATTGCCGGATTTTATTGCCGTCGCGACGATCGTTGTTTGTCGCTTTCCTATATGGAGCAACGAGGCAGCCTAGTCCGTATAACTATCGGCGGGGCCCTCTGCCGTTTACCGGCACGAACGCACCTCGGGCGAATTCTCCGGTTCCCGATCCCGTGATCCCCTATCGAGAAACGATGAATTCCAGCAGTAAGTGTCACGCGGCAACGACTAGTTTGCGTTTGTCGCAACTCGAGCCACGCGAAAGCGATTGCTCATTATCCATGTCTCATTCGCCGAGCGATTACTTCTGTGCACGCTGCGAAGGGAGGAAGAATTACCAGCGTAGGATCGTTGCACCGTATCCGACCAATGAGCTTTTGCTCTTCGCTCGTGGGCTCGCGTGTCAAACCGCGTAGAGTTCCCTGCAGAATTTCTCTCTACTCTCGCCCGACAAACGGACTCCAAGAAGATTATCGATTACCCACGAAGCTTTTCGGAGAACTGGCGAAATTTCCTTTCCGAAATTCCTTTTTCGAGTAAACACGTTCCACCGTCCGGGTGGAAGGAGTTAAAAGGGAATTTAGAAACACGGCAGATTCCGACTACGAATCGATCGAGATAAAGCGTCGAGTGAGACTCGATTGGGATCGCAAAGGGTCGATCAACGAATCGTGTATACCCGATACGCCTGACATTCGGATACACGGCTCCAGCGTGGAATGAAACCGAAACTACACGCCTGGGACTCGCGAGTCCTCCGATCGTACATAATTGATCCGATAAAACGACATTCCCGACGCCGTGTCGGAGACAAATTTTCTAATACACGATTTCACCGAGCGATCGACGAGCCTGCGCGATAATTAACCGTGTCGCGGTCGAAAATTCCACCTATGACTGGTTAATTAACCGCGCGATGAATCTCGAGTCCGATCGCGTGTCCGAGCAGGGAAGAGGAAGGCCCTCGGTGGAAGGGAATAGAGAAGCCGATTCAAATGAGCGCGTCGGGGCAGAACACGGTGAATACGACTCTATCGGTGGAATGCCGCCTACCGTATTATCGCACCTTGCCGTATGGACGGCCGCGAAAGCCAAGTGCCAATCGGGCAGTGCATTAGACAGCTGGACGCAGCAGCCGGCCGATAATAAGGTCCATCGAGGCGAGAGATAAGGCTACACCGTGGGGCGGACCAGGAGGACGGGAGACATCGACGCGTTGCTGTCGGTGGTTCATCGTTAAGATCGAAGACCTTGCGAGTTATCCAACGACGAAGAGGGAGGCGGCGTAAGGCGGCGTACATACACGCAACGCGTGGGCGAGCCACGCGACCGAACGGGTTTCTTCGTGTCTGCTCCTCCGAGCTGCGGCTGCTTCGTGACTTCCACGGACCGAGAGACGACCGAGTCGCGGTATACACCGGGCATTTGAATATTCACGCTCTTCCGGACGTCCACGCGCAACGCCGCCGTCGCTGCACGCGTGCCTTGTCAAAATAACGTATCACCTACCTCGCTAACCTCTACCTCGCTCTTTCCAGCCGATACCGCGGCCCAAATTCGCCCACTGCGTCTCTCTCCTTTGTGCCTCGCCACGAGTCGCCGCCAATTCCATTTCGTCGGAAACCCCTTTCCATGCCATTCCACCGTAATCTCCGAGAGTTTGCCAATTTTCCAAGCAAACGTAGGACCGATCCTAGGCGAGAATAGAGCGTCGTTACCTTGGATTTCGGAGTGGAACGCGAACCGCTGCCGGATGGAAAGGTGGCAAAAGCTGGATGGCGAATAGGTGCAAATTCCGCGCGGAATGGCAATCGGGAGACTATGAATCATTTCTTCGCGTTTAGAACGCAGGCGGACCGAGCGAAATGGCAGGCAAGCGAACAGGTAGACGCCGATTATCTATTAGGAAAGAAAGATTCGGGACAATGGGGAGGCCATAAATTTCGATAAAGGATACCGCGCGATTGATACATAAATAACGCTATAACCTGTTTTACGAGCGATTCTTGCGTTAACTCGAGAATAACAGTTCGAGGCGATTACCTTTCTAATTTCGGCAAGGCAAACACTCTCGATCGAAAGGTTCGCGTTCGCGACCCGATTTAATTGGGATCGCCGAGACTGAAACCGTAAAACGTGCACCCGAGCACGAGTATCGAATATCGCCATTCACGTTTCTAGCCTCGGACGACTTTTAATCGTCGACGTTTGTTACGCTCAGTGGGATAGCGCCGTTTCTTAGGACCGCTTCTGGACTGGCACCGGGTGCGGTAGTAAAGTAGCAAAGCCGCGAAAGAGGAAGGCAAGGACGCTGATTTTGCGAGGGCAGCACGGACGTAACGCGATCCTGTTCCTCGGGGTGTCGTTGGTTTATAGAGATCTCGCTACAGGTGTTCGCTTCACGAACCGTCTGGTTCTCGGTAGCCTAGAAATTCTCAGAGATTCGCGAGGGAAAGAATACTTTATCCGAATGGAGAAATTGCGAAGAAAAAGACGGACCTAGGGCGTTCGATTCTGTATCGCGCGCGATTAATCCCGGCGAATGGTCGTGTCCGATGGATGGGGTTGATCGGTGCAATTTATACCGGCGGATCGGTGAAAAATGCTGGAATTGGTCTTCCCGTCAGACACCGGGGAGGAGTCATTAACGCGGAATACCCGGACAAGCCGTGGCATCAGATGTGTAAATCGGATATTTCATTTCGTCACGGCACGTTAGTCACCGGTGAACGAAAGACGAGAAAAAGGACGAGGAATTCCAACGTCACGGAGTGTGGGTGGCGAAACTGGTAGATGAGAAATACAAACATCGGGAATGGCGGTAAATGCCCCGGCTGACCATTCGGAACCAGTGTTCGCGTCACTTCGCGTCGTGATCCCTGAATCGCGTGTTCCCGTTTAGCGTTCCTCGCTCTCGCCTCTGTCTTTTTCCCCTTATTTTCATTTCGACAAATTTTTCATCCTCCCGCCGTGCCAGTGACGAGAGCGAGAGGAGACTCTGTCCCGGGCTGTTTCTTTCCTCGGCGCCGTTTATCGGTTTCGCCGTACCGCGTTCGGTTTGCCAGCGGTATATCCTGCTTTCGCGAGCAAATATTTGCCCGCTCTTCTTTTGGATATACAAAGCCGAAGGAAGAAGTCAAACCACCCTCTCAGACGCGGAGTTTCGGATCACTCGGGACTTATCCTCGATAAATATTCGCCGGCCGGTGGCACTCGAGGAGCGCCACCGTAGGTACTCCTCTCGCTCGAGGGTTCCCTAAATATCTTCAAATTCCTCGCGCAGCCGCCGTTCGAGAATAAAAGATTCGAGATCGTTTCGAAATCGTACCGCTTTATCTTTTACGATGTTTCTCTGGCTGTCAGGGAAAGTGGTCTCCGGACGAATTCAGACTACGCGGCTACACGGGTTCTATCGGTGTCGACATCGTCGATAAAGAAACAGCACGGGGAAAAGGGAGAGATCTACGGGCGCTTATGCAAATGACGCTATTACGCGTAGATTCGCGCGACGAGCGTGCATACCGGTATCTCGCGATGGTTCGACCGGCGCGATCGAGATTTCGCCGTGCTCCGGCTCTCGATCGCGCCCGATCTCCGATCCGGTCCGCCATTTCTGCGAACCGACTCGCCGTCAAAACCGCGTCGAATTAATATTCAATCTGGCCGGCGATAAGGAAATATTGGCAACACGCGTTTTATCGTTAATGTGTCCCTGTGGCAGATAAAGCTTACGAATTAATTAACCGACGTCGTTATCCCACGGAACAGCTACCCATCGACGTCGCGGGCCAAAGGCGGGCCCTATTTTTATACCGTTCAAAATTCATTAGCGCCGACGGGGCCGTGCATCGATCGATGCAAACGGAAGGGTCGATCGAATCGCCAACCCGAACGAAACTGATTTATTATGCGAGACCGTTCAACATTTATATCGCTTAGCCGCACGCCACGTATACAGTGGCCGTTAAAATATTAACATTCGGCTGCTGAATGTCTGTGACGAACGGTGAAGTTCCAACTATAGTAGACGAATTACTCGGGATAATTGCTTCAGCCGTGAAACTGACGTGGGTGGCACGGAGCCGACGACCGGTGAAATCTAACCGGCCGATTCGTCGTTGCCACGAAAAGGCAACGGAACACGTCCGACGTGCCGTAGCAGAAGAAGACCGCGTCGAAAGAAGGTCTCTTTGTCTTGGCAGGCAGAAATGATATTCCGAGGTTACAGCCATTCGATTCCGATCGGCGAACGACGGACGATGGCCCGGTTCCAACGACAACGAAATTATAACCTTCCGACACGAGTGTATCGCGGCCTGGCATCTTTTCGACGCGCTCTATTCCGAAAAGCCGGGCTCGCGTGACTCGAAAAAGATCTCGTTGTCGGTTCGTTCCGCGGCGAGAAGGTCAGGGGACAACCCTGGTACATTATTCAAGGCTGTTCCGAATGAAGAACCTAGGGAGGGCAAGGACAAGGGGAGCTTTCTCAACGGTTGATAAGAAAAGACCGAACGCTCGACCTCTTCCTTTTTGGTCCATCCTCGCCGGTCCAAGGTGCGAATTCTTGTATCTGGGCGTGGCAAATTGCCGCACGCGAGCCTCTAATGATGCGAACAAACGAGCCGGAGCTCGAGGATAGAGAGGATTAAGAGAAAGAGGAGCGTGCTGATCCACCGACCAAATAAAAGCCAGTTACGAGAAGCAAACGTGGCGAACTGTGAGAAAGCCAGCTCCTCGGTCCGTACAAGTAGCTTGGTATGCGCCAAGGCGAACTCCCATCGCAAGTGGCAATTAACCGGAAAAATGTCTAACCTTCTCGATGATTCCGTTCCGGAGGACCCGGTGGGTAAACATTGAAACCACGGGGAACAGACACGTTCCCGATGTGTCGATTTTTCTCGCCGAACAACCAGTCGCAGATGCGAGAGATTTCGGCTGTCCAGCCGAACGTACCGTCGGGCCTGATCGTATTTTTGGTTCCAAGAGGTACGATGAACCTGACGATGTAGAATAGGCAGCCGAAAATTGATCGCGTACCCCGAGAATAAAGCCGCGACATTTGCACGTCCATCCGTGTCGTTTCCACGCAGCAAGACTGCAAGATATACATATACACGCTGGCACGAAGAACCGAGAAACCAACTGGCGCCCAATCGATCGATTCCTCCGTTCCCTGTTCGACTGAAAGCCACCATGAAGAACCGAGCCGAAGGCGGCTTTCTGGACCGACTGGTTCTGTTTCTCTCTCGCCGTCGATCGGCCACATTAATCATATCTCGAACGACGCCGTGCCTCTCTTTATTTATTCACCTTCCTTCTCTCTCCCTCTCTCTCTCTCGTCCTCGGCTTTTTCTCTCCTCGGTATCGTCTTCGTGCCTCGAACCGCTCGATATTCGTCGCGAGTCTGCGGTTCAGCGACTCCGACTCGTCACTCGATCGTCTTTATCCTCCTCAGGCCGCACCGTGCGCAACCAGCCACGCGTCTCTAACGGGCTTCTCCGCTTTCGTCGCTGAAACAAATTTCCGAAATTTTTTATTTCCCTCGACGAATCGCACCAATAAACGCGACGACGACGAAGACATCCGCAACGCCTGGAAACGTCTCGAAGAGATTTGGAAATCGTTTCGCGGTCGATTTCCGGACACACGATCACGCCAAACAGGACGCTGGAACGTTACGAATTTAACGTTCGTCCGTTCCGCGTCACCGTGCCACAGATTTACGACATCGAGTTTCTGAGGATGACTATCGTGAAAAATTACGGTGCCATTTCCGACTACCGAGCTTATAAATCACTTCAATTCCACGCGTAATTCCAGCCTATTGAAGATTCGCTCGAAAGAACGTCCTACGAAAGTTGATTGAACTGATTAGAGGATCTCTTCCCTCCTCCTCTTGCCGAACTTGAGCCCCGCGATGGCATAACTCAAGGTACGCGAATTGAAGTCGACAACGGGGTAATCGCCGGCCCGAAAGAGGAAGCTGAAAATGGTGGATCGCGTTAATAAGAAGAGTGGGCGCGATATTTATTGGGCATCGTGCAAGGAAACCTAACCCGTCTTCGTACGTGCAGATTACAGGCTATTCGCGCTAACAGGCTGAAAGGATTCTGGAAAGAGGACGATTTCGTGGCCGACGTGGAAAGGAAATTTGGCAGGTAATAATGCGGCTGCCTGGAAGGGACGGCAAAATTGATTTTCGGAAAATACGTTGTGCCCGGGGACGCAGTCGGACCAAAGGCGGCATTATATTTAAAGATGGTTTCTTCGAGAGCCACTGGAGGATCAGCGATAAATTGAAGGACTTACGAAAGAACGTTTCGCGTAAGTTGTCCAGAGAACGTCGCCTCGACCAAACGAACGAGGGTATTGTACGAAAAAATTGCAAATACCAACGTCCGACATTTCTTTAAAATTCCTCGGTGAAATAGAAAAAAAAAGAAACGCCAAAGTTCGACGTCGCGTTGAATACGGGATTTTTTTGTTTCTTTTTTTAAGCATGTTTGTCGATGAAATTTCGCTGAAAGTAGATCGTACGCTTAACGATCGTTTAACCGAATTAAAATGGGTGGAGAGCAATTAGGATTCTAAATGGTTTCCTGAGATTCCATGTCGATATCGCACGGGGGAACAAAAGGAAAAGGCTTTGAGAAACGAGGTAGCGGACAAACGGTGTTCAGCCTCGAGTATTTTAAGATAAACGAGTATCGGCCGACTACCTTGTCCTCTTATTTCGACCAACGAAGAAACGTGTATTTCGACGAATGCGATTTCGTTCTCCCGTTCGAGATCGACTTTCCTCGCTTCGCGATCCTTTTTCTTCATACTTCTACTCGGCCAAACACCGGACAATTAAAGCATCGAGTCTCTTAAACCAACGGATTAGATTGTTTACGTTTACCAAGAACAACCAGCATCCGTACCCGTGTCGCTGTTCGATTTTTGTTCGATCGAAGAAAGAAGGAGTTAATATCCCTGCCGTAATCGTGTCGATCGATCCATCGCGGTTGACGAGAATCGAGGGAAAATGGCGTTACGCGTATAAATTGGGCCTAAACGACGAAAAAGCGGCGGTAACAAGATACCCGACAGGACGCACTTTGGGAAACACTGTTCTAGGTCCAAAGCGAAAGAACAAGGGGTGCGCCCACGCCTGGATGAACAACTTGATACAAGAGAGCCGTCTCGCTTACAATCTAGTCTTTATAGAATCCTCCGTTCCGAGCTAAAGCGAAGGTGGAAGAAGAAAGACAAAGGCGAAGGGGAACGGAAGACAGAAGGAAGACAGAAGGAAGACAGAAGGAAGACAGAAGGATGGCAGAAGGATGGCAGAAGGATGGCAGAAGGATGGCAGGAGGATGGCAGAAGGAGGGGTACGCAAAGGCGTGCACAATGGAGAACCGGAAACTCGAGCCGATGCACCGAGTGGCGCATCTTCGGCAACAACGAACCAAGATCTTGTCCAATGAGCGAGCTTAAAAAGAAAACGAAGACGAAGAGGAGGCAGAAGAGGAAACAGAAGCAGAAGAAAGGAGCAGAAGCAAAGTGGAAGGTTTGGGTAGAAGGGAGACGGGAAGAAGGAAGATTCGGTATGAAAAGAAGAAGGCACAATCGACGAACACGTCGAGATTTATTCGAGGTTGCGCGATAAAACTCGTGCACCGAGATCCGCGGTGTGAACGAACCCTTAACCGTGGAACCACGAGGGCCGCGCCCCTTGTATTAGGCAGATTTATTAACGCGGTATCGAGATGCTTCTTCGGGGTTTGAAACGAAATGCACGAATAATCTGACCGTGGGATCTACAAGCGTGAATCAGTCCTCTCCTCTGGTTGGCCCGCGCTGGTGTTAGAATTTGTAAGAACGGCCTTGAAGAACACCGGTTGCATCTTTCTCGCGAGTTCCTCCGAGCACCGGTGCCTACTGTTTACACGCCGCGCGTCGCTCTTTTTTTTTCTTCCTCTTTTTCGTTCGCGGCCAACGCTTTATCTCGACGAAATTTTTTCCACCCGTTCGCGTCCTTCTTTTTCAACGTCGCTCCGAGCAGCCGGGAGAAGGGTAGCTCCGCATGCTCACCCCGGCGCGCCGCGGCGGAGAAACGCGATCCGAGAACCGATCGCGCCGTTACGATCCGTCGAGCAGGCGATACATCGATCTCTAATAATTTTCTAAGATCGCAGCGACACGTAAACACGAGTGCGGAGGTGGAGCGAACAAGTCGCTCGCTTTTTGAAGTCACGGCGAGAGTTATAGATGTCCGAGTTCGGTGCATTTCCGTGGCGTTTAATTATGATATACGATCGGCCGTGTATGAGCGTTTCGTGTACCCCTTTCCATAAATTGTTGACTTTACACCGAAAAATACCGACTCGCACGGATTTATTACTAATACGGTACATCTGTAAAAGTCACGGCGGGGGTATATTTTTTAAGAGCCTCGGCCCACGGTTGGAAGTACGCTCGTTCGTAAAGTCGCGTCGACCGCATCATCCCACAACCGTCAAATTGTTCACCGAGCACAAATTTAGTTGTCCAAAGGCGACGGCGCGGCTGGGCGGCCGGGAGATATTCGAAAGCAGATAAGGGCAACAAAATACGAGGGATCAGGATTAAGATCAATCAGCCGTACGCATTTAGGAGCTCGAAATAAATCTTCGACGGCCAGTTAGAGCCTCTCGGGGAATACGATTGGTGATTAATGTGGCCCTTTTTATCGACGTGTCCATCAAACGGCATAATTATGCTCTCCAAGAGGGACTTTGTCTACGCGTTGCCTCGCGTCGCCGACTTTAAAAATGACCCGAAACAATGGCGCGTCGATAACGAAACAAACTACCCATCTGGCGTTGATACATACCGATGCGACTCCACACCTCCGTACCATTAATCATCGCACCCCCTTTATCCCTTAATTAACAGGCTATTTCCTTAACGCGATTATTCACCGTTCGGCTAATAGGCGAGATGTTATTTCGCGAAATCGTTCCTCTCTAATGTCTGCAACCACTGTCTACCACCTACTCGTTTCCTGTAAATTCACCGCCGATTCTCGCCGAGCGATCTGTCTTGCCTATCAGGAAGCTCGTGTTGCTAACAGGTAACACGTGTAAGACCCGGAATATCGGCTTTCAGGCTCGAATAATAAGTGGTGCAGTGCACGCGTCAAGTAGAACTTTACCGCAGGAATTTCAGAGAACGGAAAACCGATACACTCTCTACCCTCGATCTCTCGCGCGTCGTTTCAGCCTTCGAGATCGCTCGAGTCGAAAGTCTCCTGGCCGTGGAAATTGATGGCCGACGTAAATTTCGACTCGCGTCGAATATGGTAGAAGAAGAAAGAAAGAAAAAAAAAAAAAAAAAAAAAAAATACGGTTGGCTCGTATCGTTACGTCGAACGAAAGAGAAGAACGAATAACGCGGTCGAACAGGTGATCAAAGCAGCTTCCACGAAATCTCGGCTCCATTGTACTTCGAGTTGTCTCCTTCGTTGGCCCAAAATTCCCGACGACGACGATCGAAAGTCCGTCGTTTATCAAGACCTACGTCTCGTGATCTCCTGCGATCCCTCGTGGAATACGCGTCATCCGTTACGCTATGAAAAATTTGGAAGAGAAACCGGCAATCGAGCGTTACGTAGCTTCCTCTCGTTCAACCACCTCCACGGAGTCTGGATCGCATCCCTCGTATTTCTCGTGGAAATCGAGCGACTCTCGCGGCGGCGATCCATCTTCGGACGCGATCGGTACTCGGATCGGGTCTCTTATCGGCGAGATCACAAACGAAAGAGCAACATTCGTAAGAACGTAGGAGATCGGCCCTCTATTCCGAGTGGTTGGCAGGCTTGGCGCGCGTGGCCAGGGCCCCTCTTATTACTACGACAGGCTGTCTCCCCGTCGTAAAACCCTGCTATATGTAAGTGCCGCGTGTGCGCGATGAGAGTCGGTACGTTGATGCAAGGATCGTGGGTGTCGGTCCCACGCGTCTAGGTGGGGCCCATACTCCCGGGCCTCACCGCTCGTGTTCTCCGTCATTCCGTCTTCCTCCTCCAGCCTCCGTCTTTTTCTTTCACCTTCTTTCCTCGCCCGTGCCTTTATCGTCTCCTCTCGATCGCTCTTCCACCGGTCCAGGCCCTCTTTTCGCTCTCTCCCTCTCCCTCTCTTTCTCTCTCTCTCTCTCTCTCTCTCTTCCCCTCCCTCTCTCCGTCTCCGTCTCGAGCTTCTTCGTCTCCCTCGGAGCCCGGTCATTACATATATGGAAGGCGGAGGTAAAGTCTTCCAAACGCGATCCAAACGAGTCTCCGCGATGCATCGTGAGCTCATGAGAAAAACATCCTACTTCGCCGTGCCTGGACCTCTGATCCATCTCGAGGTCCCGAGGCTGCTGTTACGAGGGTGGGAAAAATAATAACGCGAGAGGACTCGTGGGAGCTTGTTTTCCGTGTAACAACCGTGGCCACGTTTCGAAGAAATCGACCACGGAAAGCACGTCGTTACAACGGGCTCCTCGGTTTCCAGCGTTTTACGCACGAATTTCGCCAAGGTACACGGGCCGTGGACGCGAGAGGTGTCCCGGGTCGATCTCGGACATGATGTAAGGAGTGTTAAGGGTAATCGACGCTTACCGGATACCCGTGAGAGAAATCTTTTTTTCCCTGGCGAGACAGCAGGACACGGTATCGCGCGATCTGACGCCCGCTGCTCGATCGTGAATATCCCTTTTAGAGATATCGCGAGATCGAATCGCGGGTCATCCGGCAAGGGTAATGGTTATTTTATGACGCGTTCGGTGAACGTGACGCGGTATCGCGTAATATTTATATCGGAGATGCATGGCTGGGGAGGGTGGACGCGTCGCGAACGTTAATTGCCAATAAAATATTGGATCGTGACTTACGGGGTGGTGGTAGCCCTTCTCTCGATCGGGGTAAACGTTCCTGCATTCGGCACGTTCGTTGTAAAGATCGCGACGGTTCTGCTTCGAACTGGTCCAACTCTCGACGAATCGAGATGTCCTCCTTTCATAGCTACTCCGAGTCGCTCGACTTTACAGGAACAAGCGTAGAATTCTATTAATCAACGCTGAATCGCGGAGCAAACTACTCGATCCGTGCCCTCGATAGAGAGATACGTCGATTCGTGGGCGAATAGTTTCACGGGTAGCTTTTAAACTGGACGGATCTATGCTCGAGTTACGACCTCTGCAAGCCTGTTGCAACCTACACCGCCTCGATCGAAGCTAAACCTTGCTAATAGCGTCCCGGAGGATTTCTGCGAGGACAGGGCGAAGGCAAAAGCGGCCGTTTTTCTACGAGAAAGGAGAAAGGCCGACGACAGGTCGCGTTATCGACTAGCCTCCCCGGTTTGGTCTTTTTCGTGGTGGCGCGGTCTCAGCTGTCGGAGGATAGCGGCATAAGCATATGCAGATTGCCGGGTGGCGGCGTGTCCCCAGAACTTCGCGTGCAAGATTATACACTTTGGGACGAGATTCCAGGGCGTAAAAAAAGGAGAAGCGAGAAAGGGGGGATGGTGGATTGTGACGGTGCCGGAGTGTAGCCAATATTAATAACGCGACATGTGTATCGGCTCCATGGAAGTCGGATGCTTCCGCGCGAGCCGCCCAACCTTTCTCTCAGCCGTTCCTAACGCCAGACTCTCTCTCTCGGTTTTACGCGTCTCGTTGCCTTGCCCGTGTGGGAAGCGAACCAACGGTACCCTTATCGAGGTTCTGGTATTTTTACCAGATTCCCTCTAATCGCTAATCTTAATCACCGGTCGATGCCTCTTTTAGGTACCACTTACAAGAGGTTTTAAACGCTCTCCAACGTCGTTCGGTGCGCGTTACTCGAGGTACCTATACTCGTGATCCCTCTCCGTCGCTGGTTCCCGACGACGCGCGAACGCGGGCGAAAGTTGCGACGCGGGAAAAGCGAAAACGACAAGGGGCGAGGAAGGGAGCTGGAGAGGACGCGGAGAGACGAAAACGGGCGAGAGACGTGGAAGAAAGACGCTTAGAAGAGTATAAGCCCGAGCGGTTTTATTATTGATAGTTACACGGCCGCGAGGCCAGCGGGGCATGTACGAAATTAATTTCATACACGAAGCGAGTCCCGATATATTCGACGTGGATAGTGCATAAATCAAGGATCGAATGCATTAGCTTCCAAAGGGCGACGCGATTATAGCGTTTAAAAGCGCGTGCTTTTGGCGCTGGCTCGGACGGGAAGCAGCGCCGGCCGTGGGAAGAAAAGAGACGAGGTTGGCTGGTTCGTGGCCGCGGAGAAGGACGGAACGGTTCTTCGCGGTCCATTCGCGCCCACGCGTGCGAATTAAAGAACCTCGGATAAGGTAAGAAGCGAGAAGGTAAAAGGACAACGGGACGAGGTGGAAGAGAGACGGGGAAGAGTGGCTGCGGAAAAAATCGTGGCGGGGACCACCGGCGGCAAAACTGAAAACCATGGAAACGTGTGGGACGTGGAATTCGCGTTCGCGTTGCATCGACTCCGCGAGAATCGACCGCTACGGGAACATCGTGGCGCCACTTCGACATTTTTACCAGCCGGCCCTCCTTACCCCTCCTTTTTCCACTCTTTTTCTCCACCTTTTTCGTCTCCTTTCCCTGCCGTCCCTGCGTCAGCCTCTTTTTGCACGTGTCTCGTTAATTTCGCCTCTACGCAAGGTACACGCGTGTAATTGATACGACGGTATTTTCGTATCCGGTGAAATACGATGTAAACACGGATAGAAAACGTTTGTAAAGGTAATCGACAAATATATTTGGCGTGTATGCAAATACAACGGCCAGCCGCCGATGGCCAGCGCTTGAATAATCCAGCCGGACAGATTATTGCCCGCGGGTGCAATATTTCCGCGGAGATCCGAGTCAGATCTCTCTCCTCACGTGAAAACGCCCACCTTTTGACATTTTATAATTCTATGCTAATTAAATCCTCGAACAACGTCCACCGCCAGGATAATAAACTACGCTTTGGCTCTCGCGGATCGCGCGTCTCCGATCCAGCCGTTCCCTGATTATCTCGTGCTTCGCGTACCTACTATCGGCAACCATCGAATTCGAAATCGTCCTATTGTTCTTCGGTATCCGCGGACACGACGCTTCTTCTCCTTCTCCGTTCCTCCCTTCTTAGAATTCGGTCATTAAAAACATTCGGATTTACCGCCTCGCGCTCGCCATTACGATCCAAGGATTCTCCGCTCCGACTCCGAAAACTATTCGGCTGTTCGCGGCTCTTCCCGACTCTTCGCCCGCGAAACGACCACTGGATCTTTATCAAATCAGTTTTTACGACGCGCGCGCGGAGAAACGGAGAGGCACGAGACGGCCAGGTTTCACCGGGGTGTAAAGCTATCCCTGGGAACGTTTCCTCTTGCGAGCTTCAAAGGAAACTCCGCCGAAATCGTAATCTCGCGCGCGATGAACGCCAAGATGGGAGGATTTCGAGCGAGAGCAGAGCTGGCTTGGAGAAAAGAAAGAAAGTTTTAATAATGCCTGTCAATTTAAGCGCGGTTCGTTATAACAGAGGTTTCGGGCAGGGGCAAACGATACCTCTTGAAGGAAATTCTTCGAGGAGCTGGCCGCGCGTATAGAACCTTCCCTTCGCCAATTACACCGTGACTAATGCCTCGTGGCCGCGGGCTGCTTTTCGAAATTCATCAAAATAAAATCAGTAGACCACCGAGGAGATAATTCATTGCCGCGAATCTTCGGGACCGCGGTACTTCTAGCCTGGCATTTTTACGGCATCGAGATCGCGCGGCGAGGAAAAAATTGACGCGCACCTGTACCTTCGGTAAATTACCATATCTCGGTATTAAACGGAGAAGAAAAAAGAGTAAGAAAAAAACGAGAAGCAAAAGAAATACGGAGAGAAAGAGAGACGAAGTACTTACGTTCGCACGACCGTATTCGAGATTCGAAAACGTGGAAAGCCAGTCACGATTCGCGTGAAAGCGTTTTCATTTTTCGACCTATTCTCTTGGCTCTTTCCTTTTTTCCTTAGTTGCGCGTTTTAATCAGCCGTCGTTAACGAGTGCTCCGTTCGAATCGAACTGGACTCGAAGATCGATCAAAGTTATTATATATATTAATACTATCTATTATTAATTACCATCTATTACTACGTATATGAAAAAGGGAGAGGTTGTAACACAGTAATAGCAAAACAACCACGTGTAATACAGACTAGATATATTCCAGAAATAAATAGACTTGTTCATACCGAATAAAGTTCTAGCGATTTCTACGGTTATTAAATTAAACGGCAATTAGAAGACCCACCGACCCTGCCAGAATACCCCGACCAAGGATCCCCGGGATGATTCGATGCGCGCGATAAAACAAAGATTCGATGCCCACGTGGAAGGTGTTTACGGCTTATAAAGTAACGAAGGGAGGAACAGCGACGTTTGAACGAGCAACGAAATCCCGCGGAAAAACGCTTCCGCGTCGTTCTTCAGCGTCTGAGCTTGTCGCGATTTTCTCGATTTTCGCGATTATCGGGAAAAAGATAGGAAAGCCGAACGTTAGGTTCAACGTGATTCGTGGCAGAGCGAATGATCTCGGGGATAAGAAAAAGGTGGAAGGGGAACGGGGACACGGCGTTTTTATCCGCAGGGACAAATTGTTCTGTCGACGTGCGGAATGGCCGCGAACGTTCTCGGCTAGCCGGAAACGCGAACGGGCGATAAATTATGCGAATATATAACAGTCACGATCGGACAATACGCGTCACTCGAAAGATACCGGGATGACATTAATGAAATAATAACGAAGCGGTTCAGCTCGTTTTTCACGCACGTTCTCTCAGCGTGACCCGCGCCTTGCCGCATGAACAATAACTTTCTTGCTAATTATGAAATAGCGATACGAGCGCGGCGCGCGTATAAACATCGTAACACTCCGAAAAACACGAAGCCAATTATCTGCCGCCCGGTGAGAACGAACGTACGCCCTCTCATAAAGTGGTCGCCGTTGCGCGCTCGCGCGACCGACAATGAGCAAAAATCAACAATGGGCCTCTCGCTGGACCCCTAGTTAAAACAATGCGTTACGCGATACGCCGTTAAAATGTTCTAAGACCGACGATCCGCGTTTCTCGTTAAACGACCGGCACTTTTGCCCATCCGTCTGGTCTTCCGTGCGATTCAATTAGCCGCTGCAAATGGCCAATAACGCAAATTATCTGCCTCCTCCATGGTTTATCGTTGGCCGTTCGGTGCTCGAAATCGGTTAGTCGAACGATCTTATTAGTCGGTAAACGCGTCGCGTAAACTCGATCGAGAACGTGTCTACCGTTGGAGTTTCCACGAGCGCGGATGCGTGAATGTCGAACAGAATGGTGAAATTTAATCACGCAGGACAAAGTATTTACGAGATTCGCGTCGTTTACGCAGTTGACCGGGTAGTTGTAAAACGGTCTCGAGATACCAGATACGGGAAAGCATCGTAAAGAAGCTGCCGATTTAACGTCGACCCCGAAGGAACGCGGCGGCCACTGGTTTCTCCTGTTCGAAAGTACAAATTGGCGAATTTTAAGATGTCGAAATCGCGATAAAAAGCACAGGTTGGTACGCCGTGTCCGGTGGTAATTAACTAATTAATAAAGGCAACGTCGTTGCGCCGCATTAAGGAAAAGTTGGAAAATTAAGTAAGGGGATAGCGAGGGCGAGACGTTGACAATTATGCCCGTGGTAACGAGCTCGGACGAGGCGACATTCCTTAAAAGAAGGCGCGTTCGCGGACGATAAGCGCGGCGGATATTCGCGACGGTGCTTTACTTCCATGAAAACGTACGAGCGTTTCGGCGGCTCGCAGCGACAGGGGCCGCAATTTCAGCACCGGGGCCATTAACATTGTTACGCGGGTGGCGGTGTTGTCGGCCACGAGAACCATAAGATCGCTTGACTTTAATTTTAATTTAAAATCGTTGCGTCCGACGAAGAGGACCACCTACGATCAGTAAGGCGGTCTGTCTCGCTTCTCGAGAAGGGAGCCGCTGAACCGACCGGACTGCTAGCAGTTCGCTTGGATTTCGTTTGAACACGTCCAACGGCTTAGAGTTCAATTCGAGTAGATCAATGAATTGAAAAGAAAAACAACATCGCCGAGAGAAACGCGCGAAGGTTAGACGGCTCGTCTAGCGATGACAGCGATCCACGATCGAACGACGAACCACCGGCGAACCCTTTCACCGCGCGATTCGATCGTTCCTCTCGAAGTTCCCCGAGATCCGGAGATTCCTTCGACGCGATTAGTCGGGGAATCGCTGGAGCGCGTAGAGAGAAAATTATTCGCGGAAGGAACGGAAATAAAGGACAAGAGCGGTTGGAATAACGGTTGGAATCGGAAGGGAATTTCCAAGAGGCTTGTTTGATACTCGACAGCGATGAGGAGCCATCAACAGCAGCGCCACGAGCCGAGGTTCTCCAGGTAGCGGCGTAGCCGAGAGTCGGAGGCGGATGGTCATTGTTAAGACCTCCCACTGGGACCGCGACTCCTTGTCATCGCTCACATCGTCCGTGGCGAAGAAACGGTCACAACACGGCCGCGAGTGACGAGGAAATGCGTAATTACTTTGTCGTAAATGCGATTGCGCGTCCTACGGTGGCCCGTGTTTGCCTGGTTCGCGAGAGCACGGGCAGCCATTTAAACGAACACCGGAGTCACACACGGAGTAGTACCGATCGGATGGAAGCAGGATCGAGTAGGACAATTAACCAACGGACACGAGTCAGCGTGACCATGTTGGGTGCGGCGTTATGAAACGTGCTGGCCTTTTTGTACACCGGTCTAATATATTATCGCTTATTAATATACTAAAGGAATGGAGACAAATACGGAGTAGCGGCACTAATGCGGTATACAAAGATTTATCGTCTTACACGTGCCTCGATTTATCAAGAAGCACACAACGGCTACTTCTACGCACAGGCGGCGCCGAGTCACGAGAACGAAGAAATATGATCAGCTTCGCGAAGCCGCATACGTTTCGTAAATCTTATCGATTCGTTAAGTTAAGCCTGTTGTATTAACCAGAGGTGAGCGATAAACGTCGTGCTAAGCGTGCCGCTAAGTCGGCTCGATAGCCCCGCGAAAGGATTAGAAACTCGCTCTTTACCTACCCGTCTCTCACCGTCTCTCCCCGTCTCTCCCTCCCTGTCTCTCCCTGTCCCTTGCCCCCGGGCGCCTGTGCACCGGGGAAAAATTCAATCGGCGTAACTCCGAAGGACCAGCGCCGAGATACACGCGATACCGGAATAATCACGATAATAAGCACGATTTATAAAGCAGTTACGAAAGATTTTCATAAATCGTCGTATCAACGCGCGCCTTTAATGCCCCACCAATTCTATACCGCCCTATTGTGCCGCGCTGCCGAAGCAACGGGAACGAAATTCCCAGAATCACCTCTATCCTGTATCACCCTTCTTTACCTACCGGGAGGGGGAGCCACGATTCATCCTTGGATATAAATCGACATCGTCGCAGCGTGTCGCGCGACGTGCACGCGTGGACGCGCTGCATCGCCGCCTACTGCAGTTGCATATATCCGAAGACGCCGTGTGCGGCCGAGGGTGTCTGCGCGAATCTCGACAACGTTCGCGCCACCGGCCTTTGAATCGCAATTTTTCCTCGCATAACTTCGCGCCACCCGGTTCCCCGCGAATCGCGACTCGGATCCGAGCGATAATCGCGATACCGCGGCTAGAACCGGCGCGTGTCCGTTAACGAAACTCTTATACGTTGGAATTTCAGAAGACACAGGATGCACTTTCCACGGTCGATCGAGTCGAGGCGTTTATCGCGAATCGCGCGCGGTTCCTTTCCACGCTATCTCGTCGGTCGCGCGTTCGAGTACCACGGTGGCTGCGGGAAATCTAAACGGTCGGTATCGCAATAACGGACGCACCTGCCGACACTCTGCTTCCATTTTGCCTACCTTCCTACGCCGATTTCTTATTTTCCACGCGCGAGCGTGGGCCTTTTATCGCGAGGCAGCTCTATAAAATAGACCGCGTGCAGAGCGGCGAGGAACCGTAACCGGCATCCCCAGATTCCGTTTTAAACGGATTTATTTTATCGGCCATAGGAACACGTGCGTCTCACCCTGACGGGTTTCATCGGTGAAACTTCTCCACGCGATAGGTTCGCCTCTGCCAACCGAAGCCCCACTCCGGCCATATGCCCCTCTCTCTCTCTCTCTCTCTCTCTCTCTCTCTCGTTTTCTCCCTCTCTCCACCCCCACGTTCGCGCGCCACTTTCGAAGCCGAGGGAAGCGGATTTTGCCCACGTGCAGCGTCGTCCACCCACGGGGGCCGATACAATGAGAACCGGGATTTATGCCGCGACTCGTGCTAATATAAAGGCCAATTTATTTCGTACACGTACGAGCGAGCGAGAGGACGCTCTATCCCCCTTTCCGATGTCACACTCGTCTTTTTTCGCCCCAGCCACGGCACCAGTTCGCAACACGGCAGCGAAATTTATACGCGATAACTTTGTACAATGGTTGAATTTATCGCGAAAACAATGTTGGACATCGGACGCTAATCCGCGACCCCCTGTACGCTCATTGCCCGCGAGTCAACGTCCGCGAGCGTGTCTGCTCCCCTCCTGCTTTCTCTTTCTCCTCTCCGCGTTAGTCACGCGGTTAGAAAATCATTCCGTTGCCAGTTTGATTATTCGAGAGGACTCGTAGTCCCCGGGGGCACGAGCGGAAAACGAATCGGGGATGCGACCGTTTCACAACGGAGGATCCTACAATGGCGATCTACGAGGTAATTAGGAATCATTTACGAGACGAATCGCGAACGAGGAGAATGGAATTCCCGAGCGGAGGGACGATAAACGGATCGGATAGAAATCGTAAAGAATTCCGAAGCGCGGTGGGTCTTGGTGCAACGGATACCGAGGACCGTTTCCACTCTTGCCTACGTCCCATTCACCGCAGTCAGGTTCCAAGGGTGCCTCGGTAATTTATTTCCAGCGCATCGGGATCCACGTATAACGACTGCAGTATTTGGTTAATATGATTTCCCGAAGTGGTAGTTAAATCTAAACGGGGGTCTTAACGCGGCGCTTACGAGTGTTATGTAAATACGAAGCCCGATGGAAAACGGGCAACGATCGCTTCGGACACGGCCAACGATATGACTAACTACGATCCGATGCCTCGTTGCCCGTTGAGGAACGCGTCTGTTTGGGAAAGAAACCCGTTTTCCCGTCTAACACGGGAATATTTCCAGGGGGATTAACGATAAAGCGAGGAAAACGCGGAGTTTGCCTTGGAACACGAGCGAATACGTAGTCAAAGCGTTGTCGATTTACGGCGCGCTGTAAATCGTCGAATTAACAGGATAAATGCGCGCGGCATAAACGACGCCGATTGCAAACAAGTTTCTGTGATCATCGATTAAACCGAAATTGTCGAGTGTCTAAACAAAGATATACAGTATTACCGACGATATTCACCGACTATATCTCTCTCTCTGCGAAACGTGTTTATTAGTCGTTACTGAACTATGAACGGGGTACGTGTATATTTACCCGCAATTTCATTATTCCGTGCGAAAGACGCGAGGATCGAAATGCATTGCAACGACTAAAATTCACGAACGGGAATCGCGCCGGAGATAACTCGTGTAAACCGAAAGAGGAAATGGAGCTAATAAAAAGAGAAAATTAACCAGGCGCGTAGGTTTTTTTAAACGTACTATAAACACGACCCTTCGAACGAGAAATAGACGACGATGGAACCACGCGTTCCCGTCTCGGTCTCTTGGTTCACAGGGACGAAGAAGCCCGAATTCGTGGACCCCAAATTAACATGGAGCCGAAAGTTTCATGTCTGGCCACCCCGACACCGGAATACCTCGTCTCGAGTATTGTCACAACCCAAGAAACCAGCCTCGAGTCACCCCGTAGCCGTTCGAGCATCCCACGTTTAAACTCAGACCTAACCCCGTTGCCTTGCCTATTCAAAATTCCATAACCATAAAATGACTCGACCTTTCTAACTTTGTCGAGCTTTCCGTGTAACGACTCGGACTATGTCGATGAGAAACGTAATGCCACAACATCTTGAGGATTGCCCTTTCGATGAAGGATCGAAACGGAGGAAGGAATTAGTCTGGAACGCGAAACGCAATCTGCCTCGGCGATGGTGTAATTTGGCAGAGACACGGGGAGAAGAGGGAAATTCGTGGAACCGTGTCTCGACATCGGAATGCCGATAGCCCAGAAAGCGGTGGAGCCGAATGCACACGGTCTAACGAAGCGAGCGGTCACCCTCTGCCTAACTAACGACCCGAGCACTTTAAACTGTAACTTGTTTCGAACGTGTCGGCTGGCCTACGTGGGCATCGAAACAATGCGCCTGATGGACAATACTTATTAGTTTCGGAGGTGGGCGAGCATGCTCTTCCTCTTTCCCCACGTCGTTGTACCCCATTGTACAAGTTGAAGGTATGAAGCGAGGCAGGCGAAACGCCTACAAGTCTGACAAGGTGCCAGCGCATCACTCCTGAAGTACACGAAACCGTCTGGAAGGCGAACAGCTCCCCCGAATAAAACTCCCACAACGGATTTCCCGACTCACCGCGATTAATTCCGGACCCTCCCCGTTACACCGTGCACCACCGCCATCTTGTCGGCGGGTTCGATGTTCTTTTTCCACGCGCTCGTGACCGACTACCGCGACCGAAAATTACTTATTTAATAAACCCGAAGGCCTAGTACACAGACGTTCTCGCGTCCGCGCGGTGTATCATTAAGGGGATCGTTCTCTCTGCCGCAGCAGCTTATTGATAACCCTAATTTTACCATTAACGTGTTTAAGATTCATAGTGACCCTGTCGTGTCGGCGAGACAATAAGAGAGGCTGAGCAACCCTCGCGTTCACGTTCCGCGAGGGATTAGCCGTGGCATAACAAAGTCGATACCGCCGATCGATAAATCAAAGCTCGCGACCGGTTCGAGAGTGGTATTAAGCCCCTATCGCATTACGCGGAAAATAGGCCGTCTCGGCGAATATTTGGACCGCGCGACCAGTCGGACCAGTCCCCGGTGGGGTCTTGCTAAGGATGCGTCCGCGGTACCGAATCATGAATAAATTTTAACGAGATTGCACGCCGGAGAAAGAGAGCGAGAACGAAGGCACCACGAACTGCCCGGCACGCTAGCTATACCTCCTGGACCAAGAAGATAAATCAAGCCGCCTAATCAGACCGCTTCATCGAGCTCGCTTTTTTGAGAAGTTACAAGGGCTGAGCTGGAAGCTGCCCGGATAGCCAACCGATAATGCGCCTTAGCAAAAAATCTCCGATCTAAAATTCAATAATGATAGTTAAGAGGATTTTTCTTGGCCGACGTTGCAAGTCGGGGGGTCGTAACGCGGTCGTATAACGATCGACCGTGTATATTAAGAAGGCAGAAGAATTCGCGATAAAATCGTGTCCGGAGAAATTCATATAAAATTATCTTTCAACGAGCTGACGGAAAGGCTTTGCCTGCCTGTGTGGTCTAACGCGACGAACGCGATACCTGCTGCCTAATCGGTGCTTTTCGGGGACGTTCGAGCCAATTTCGGCTACCGAGTCGCGCGACCGAGCCTAATGAATAGCGTTTAATTAAAGCCTATAAATCCGCACCCCGCCGGCCGAGTCCTGTTCCAGACGGAACACACTGTTTCGTGGTAAGAAAAAAGAAGCGGGAACGATCGAAAAGCTGTCGCGAGACGGCCGACAAGATTTCCGACCGCGCAATAAAATGTCAGGAATGTGTCGCGCTCGTTTGGAGACACGTGGAGTTTGGCTAACTCGCAATTCCGTAAATGCCCACGGTACCTTGTAAACCACCCGGTTCCCGATTAATTCCGCGATCGGTGAACGCGTCGTGACGTAGACAATCGCGAGTGTCCGAGAGGGTGAGACGATCGAGCGAAACGCTCGAGCTACGTAACGCGCGCAACCACCGCTGCGTTCGAGCCGGAAAATCCGCGAGCGGGTTACGTTGGCGGAAATACTGAGAATTAAATCAGCGTTACAATTTATAATCGGTATACAGCCATTAATTACCGGTACCATCTTATCGGCAATTTATTCGATAACCTTCTACAAGCGAATGCACTTAATGAGCCGAGATGTTTAATCGTTTTTTACGCCGGGCAAAACCGGATAGAGCGAGTTTAGAACACCTCGCCCAGTCGTAAAATCCTACACAAAGTCTCGGGGCGCGAACGTGATGACGCAATATGGGATTCTTGTAGGGGAAAAACAAAAGTGGCGTGCACCGAATAAATTGCAGCGGAACGGACGCTACGCGCGCTGGTAACGGGCCTCCGTGGTCTCTCAAACTCATATAAGATCGCCAACACGGACGAATATTTATGCAAATGAAAGCGTAAAACGCTCGCGATACAATTTACCCGGTCGTTATCGCGTACGCTTTACTATCGCACACGGTGCCCCGGTAAACCAAGGAAACAGTTAATGCGTCTTCTCGCGAAGCTGCGTCTAGGAACAGACTTTTAATTGCCGCAGCTCTACGCAACAGATAACGCGACCGGCCATTTTTCCGCTACTTTCTGCCCTGGCAGGGATTAAGTATCGAGTTGGTGGCGCGTTACTCGCAATCGCGCTGCGATGTTACGCTAACTACCGTGGCATCCGTTCGTAAGTTTGGAGCCGCGCGTCCTTTTGCTCCGATTCGAGTTATCGGTATGTAACGGGCGATACGTTCTCTCGCGGATAACGTTGTTCACGCGTGTCGATGAAGATACTATTTACACGCTATTTCTCCGTACCTGCTATCCTTTTTACGCGCCGTTTACTCGTTACATCCACGAGATCGTTGAATCTCGTCCTATCGCCGTTGTAGACTTAAGAGGCATCGATAAGGCGAGGCAACAAAATCGAATATACGCGGGTCTACTTGGAAGATGATTAAAATAATTTTCACTCGTTCAAAGTCCAGTTCGAATCAGCTCGGTGTACGTTCCAAGAAATTTGCGCGAAATCTCGAAACATCCTGATTACAACGGCGAACAGCGGTGTGCCTGAATTCGGAATTTCCGTTCGACGTATAATTCACAATTTGCAAGGCCGCGTGTACCAGCAAACGCGCGCGATAAAAAGACGGCCCAAGGGTTGTCCGAGTCTTTTAACTACGTTTCGCTAAACGTGTTGGCGAACGAACCGTTTCCGAGCCTCGAGGGCGCGGAACTACCCGTTTAACGGCGATAACCGCATCGCAGACCTGTCGTGACGCAAATAGAGACGATTCTCTCCCTGGCCGAGCTATTTTCGAGATCGTCGAGTCGAGGAAACGGTTCCGCTTCAACGAGGAACAGGATGCAAGCCGTTGCATCAATGGGTTGCAGTGGAACGAGCCTCGAGCAAGAAATAGACGCCTAGCGGATGAAAAGAGAAGATACGAAACAATTCCCTGTGGAAGCTTCCGAATGACACCCAGCAGGACTATCATAGGTACGACGGAAACGTGAATGCCAGTCAGGGAGAGCGGGAAATAGAACGATGTTGTCGTAACCCAGAATCGGGCGAGGAAAGAGTTACGAGCGAAATCGAGCTTTGCCCCCTTGTCGTTTCTTCCTTTCCTTCCCGTTCTCCTTTTTCCTTCTTCTACCTCTCCCGTGGCGTGCTCTTTGTTACACAATTAAAACGTCCGTCGAGACGAGATTGGTCAAAAGTATGCGAAATATTCTCCGTGAGAATAAAAAAATGATAATGCACGGCAAGCACGTATCCGGTATGTCACTCGGCGGACGGCTTGCAAACGAGTCGAGGAGAATCGATTCGACACGTTCTCCGGGGGGGTTGAATGAAGAAAGAGGTAGAAAAGGGAACGGTAAGAGGACCCCGCCCTTTTTGCGGCCTAGGGGCTCCGCTGGTTCTTTTTCCTTTCTGAGAGCCACTGTGGATAATTGGAACCGCACCCACGAACTCGTGGTTCGAGTTCAGTCCTTGTGAATGTCTCGCTTTTTCTTTCTTATCTCTCTGCCTCTATTCTCTGTCCTTTCTCGGTACCGTAAAATACCTTAAAACAATGCGTGCGCCTGCAACGCTCGTCGGAATAGGAATCCTTTGTACTCAAAGAAGCAGGAAAATTATTTCCGTCTTTCGTTTTAAGCTTGATTGCAAACTCATGGGTGGTCCTCGGGATTTGAGAAAGTCTGCGAAATGGCTGCACTTTGTCCGATACTCGATTAAATTGGGTACCCCTGCCGATGAAAAATAACGGGTTACTATTACATCCACCAAGTATCTACGTCTTTGCATAAGACCGGTGAACGTGTATGTCTCGCGACTGTATCAGTGCCACTCTATCCAATCGCGTGAGATTCGGTTAATAATGGACCGATCCGTCTTTCGCCCCCCTTTAATGCGCGATGCATTCCAGCCTCACCGATAATGGAACACGTGTAGTCGATAAACTTTTCTTCGATAGCCTATTAAAAGTTTTTTTTAAATGTCGCTTTGCCGAGTCGAGTGGCGCTACCAGACCGAAACGCATATAAAAGTGACGATATTGAGTAAAGAATTATTCCAATCTCACCCTGTAGCGCGTCTATTCGTTTATTTTTCCTATAAAACAGTTGCGAATCATTGCGAAACATTTCGATATGTAAATACGACGGTTTAACTTTTCTTTCGAAAACTTTTCTTATTCTTTTTAACATTTGGACGATAAAATGGCTGTAAATACGTCGATATGTCGAAAATACGTGTCAAATTGCAACATAATAGAATCGGACTCGCATACCAGGAGCAACGCTTGTCTAAAGCACACAGAGTATGACGATCTATCGCAATAATACAACGAAAGAAACATACATTCATCCTAAATTCACGCTTCAACAGGGACAATGTTTCTGTCTGTCAGAAGGACTCGTCATCTACGTGTTATGACGCATCGTGCGAATTCAGCTCGCACTCCGACAAAGATGAAGACACGATGTAACGTGCATAACTAATGACAGAAAATAACTAATAACAGAAAAATTAAAAATTCTTACAAACTCATCTTCTTAATTTCTCCCAATGAAGAAGCTACGAAACAGGTGAGTCACGTGCAATCACCTGTGCGCTGCTTTCGATGTGTTACAATATAGCAGAACCATTGGATCCTCTGGTCGAGCAACTGCTTAAGCAACTTCCCAGGTAATAATCTCGATAAAGTAGAGAATCGATCGTGTAGAGAAAACAAGGAGAAAAAATGAAGAAGTTCGGCATGATTCACAGAACGCGATGCTCGAACGAGTCTCGAAGACACTGGGAAATGATGCTGCATTGCGAGAGGGTCTCGTTTCCAAGGGGGGCGTCGAATTTGCCTCTGCCCTCGAGGGAGGTACGTATATCACCGGAGGAAACCCGGCGAATTCAAAAGCCGAGAACTCAATTAACCCGAACGGCTAGAACTCAATTACAAATGTCGGTCGGCGGGAACGTGCGGTGGTTGGTAATTAAAAAGTTATTATACCCAGGCCCGTTTCTACTGGCACTTGTACTCAACCGCGGTGAAAAACTCGCGTTCCTACCAGAAACAAGTGAATCACGCTCTGCTCGTTACCTTGGCCAAGTAAGAATCCAACAATGGAATTATTGAACCAATATTGGATAATCCTTGATCGATGGATTTTTAAATGATCGTGTAGTCGATACGATTAGATTTGCATTTAATCTAAATGATCGATCGAGTATCCGTAGTAGAAACGTTGTAACGTAGTAACGTTGAAAGTTCTTTTCCTTCTACTCGACTATTATCAATTAGTATTTTTACGAATTATAAAGCGAATAGCTGAAAAGATGTAAATAACGTACAGCTTTCTTTGTTATTCCAATTCAACGGTAGAGAAAATTCAATGCTATGTTATGTCGCGTGTTGGATGTGCGGAAACATGTTTTCGTTGTTACAGACTTGTACGTAGCCAAAAACAAAAGAAAGGTATCAGCATTTGGGCACAGTTAATACGCTTGCAAACGTTCGATCTAATTAGTCGGAAAAATTTAATAACGCGCTTGGAACGACTCATACGGTAAGTAAACGTCTTACCTTATCATTCAAGTTTCGATGGCGTGTACCATAGTGAACAGCAACGCCGGACGCGTCGAGACACGTCGAACACGTTGAGCCATTTCGTGCGAACGCGGTCAAGAATAACACGTAACTGAGACAGAAAGACATCGGCGAAAATGGACCGCGAGCCTGATCCGTGTTTACGTTCGCGGGCACTCGCCCGTGATACTCGTGTTTAACTCTATTTCCTTACTACAAGTTTCGCACGATATTGTAAGCGACGTCGTTAATACCAAGTCGTATATAACGTTGAGATCACATCTCGATAAACGTGAACCTTTTAACGTAAAGATACCAGTAATAATTGCAAAGTCTGAAAATACAGCGAGAGAATAAATTACGTTTATTAAAAGGAATAAAACTTATTCTATATGTATGTCGTACATTATAGTAAACAGACTAGACTAGAATCTATTTGTCTGGAAGGTTTGTCGTTAACGCCAGACGAAGGTGTACGACTGCTATTGGCTTTGTACAATTCCCGTAAAACAATGAGATACGTGTATTGTTGGCATGCATTCGAGAAAATGGTAAGCCTCACAGTGGATAGTAGCCATCAGGATGAATCAAGATTTTATGCGAACAAAAGAATCAAGAAATGCGACTGGTTTCGCGCGATCGGCTGTTTGGACTTTCTTACCACGTTGTCTGTAAATTATGCATACATAGCAACACCCACAGGAGATCTACTCGTCAATTTAGCCAAGTACGTTAAGTACTCGAATTCTCTTAATATTTCTCACTCATTGCGATATAACTGCAATTTTAAACATAATTAACTTATACCGCCTGCGTTATCGAAGAGCAATACTTACATATGTTTCTATTGTATCGTTAAACATATCTTTCTAAACGGATAATTAAAAAATATAAAAAGATATCTAGAAAATATGTAAAAAATAATATATAAAATATTTTTAAGTAGTAAATTTCGAATACAAATGTTTAACTACACTCTGAATTTTCCAAAAGACAATATTCTAATTCGATATATTATTAAAAAGTATAAATTTACCTCAAAATTCAATCACGTCTTTCATAATTGTAGAAAACTAGGAGCAAATTGGCAATGGTTGCAGTTACTGTGTTTGGAAGAAGAAATTTTACAGAATGTTGATGGTTGTCATATTGAAAAAGCCATAATACCGGACAACGCTTGGAAAGCAGCACACTTTTGGGCACCAATGCTGAAAGTACAATATGCCATTAGTAAGAATTTCATTATAATTCATGATATATTTAATATTGAATATGTATACGCAATGTTTATTTCTTATACTTTCAGTAGGAATACCGCAGTACGATATTCACAAAAAGTTTTTTACAAAACACACTCGAATACATACTTTTGCTTTATCGACAAGTATCGATTTGAAATTTCGACAACCATGGTACCTTGATTGTACAATTAAGACACTTTGTACATGGTATTCGGAAACTCTAGGTAAACAGAATAACATAATCATTTATACATTAAATAACCAAACATTTCTTCCTTTTACCTTCTGTCATTTACAGCGTAGCTCTTCTTTAAGCACTTCCTACTCTGTAAAAAAAAAATTGGGACTAAAATTTCAAACGCGATTCGTTAGTTTACGCCGTCTATGAGTAGTCAGTGAAACTAACATTCTGTATCGATGAGCGGTATTTCGATTATTCGTATTGATTACGAATAATATTATTCGTATTTACCTTTTTTTTTAATTTTTTTTTCAATATAATATGCATATTTAGCATAATTTAACGTACCATATTGTACTTTATATTTTTATAACCTATAGATGTTATTTTTTATTAAATAATAATGTATAAACTAATCGTTATTGATATTCCATAGTGTACTTATGTCTGCAATTATCACATAATCGACAAAATTTGGACAATCAATTAAGAAAACTCTTCCTTTATTTACCATCGCTTCGAATTTTCGAATTTATTGGTGAAATTAGAACATTGAAACCACTTTGTGCGATGTGTTGTCAAATACGATCTGGTCATTGCAGTAATTATTTAATATACGATGCTTATTATGATATATCAATAACTTATCTGTCGGTAACATTCCTCATTCTTTCCAGATGTTCATCGTGTTAATATGCAACTTCAAGATGTCATACACAGTGATTTAGACAAAGAAAAGTGGATAAAAAGTGTAAGGTGTATGATGGTTTGTTTTAAATATGATTTTGATAGAATGGGTGTTAAATTTAACATTGATTTTTATTGTTCTTGATTAGAATTTTTCTACTGAAATTGCAAAAGTGGAATATATATAAATTATTTGTGCAAAATAGCATAAAAGAAAATGCTCATAAAATGCACATTATGTAAATGTAAAAATAAATTACAATTAAGTTATTTCATTAAGAAATACTATCATGCTTCTGTTGTTTCTTGCTGTTCAAATTTTGGATATTTTTCTTCAACTTCCAACCACGTAAGTTTGCCATTGGATAAATCTTTTATTACATCTGATATCTCGTCCAACTGTAATTCCGATAATAACAATTTTTTTTTAACTTTACGTTCATATCCTTACATTTTCTTAAATATTTACTCACATTTATTCTAACTTGTCCCATACTGTCTCGTTCACGGAGTGTAACGGTATTTGTTTTCAAAGTATCAAAATCTATGGTAATACCAAATGGTATTGCAATTTCATCCGTTCGTGCGTACCTACGTCCAATACTACCAGAAGAATCGTCAATTTTATGCGATATATCTAGTTTAGTGAGATTCTGAGCTGTAGATAATGAATAACACTTTAATACGTACATTATGTTATTGTACATTATTCTAAAGCGCAAAATATTTTGGAAAAGCAATATACATACACAATTGTTTTATAAATGGTACAAATTCATTGTTAGCACTAAGTGGTAACACTGAACATTTTAAAGGAGCCACAACAGGTGGTAAACTGAAATAAGTTCGTTTCTTGTCTTCTTCCCTCTCTTTAAAGTTATGTTCAAAGATAGCATACATAATACGACCAATACCAAAAGATGGTTCGATTACAGAAGGAATTATTTCTTCTACGTGTACAAATTTTTGATATCGTTTTACCTCGATCATATCTTTTGTAATTTTTACTGTAGCACCATTTGAAAGATTTAATTCCGCTTCTCCATTTTCATTAATTTTAGTTTCTATAGCATTAATATTACTCTCATCTAATGCTGCTAAAGCATCTTGAACTAATTTAGTATCTTTTTTAAAAGTTTGTCCAATAATTTTATTTGGTACTATTTTGCATACATCAACATTTTTCGGTGTTAACAATTTTTTCTCTGCTACTAATTTTACTCCAGTAGCCTTTGTATGTTGTGTAAGATCATAGGCAGAACGGTCGGCACAACCAACACATTCTATCCAGCCATAAGAAGTTAAACATTCGGCATCCCAACAATCGCAAGCATAATGAGCCATTTCATTTCCCATGTGTTGACGGAAACGTAAACGTTTTGGATCAATTCCAACTTTAACTAAGAATAAATAAATTCTACCCATAAAATATCCTAATGTTTCATTAGCTATAAGTTTAGTTAATACAGCATCACCTAAAGTTATGTACTCTGCACTCTTTCCATCCATTTGATTACAAGCAGAATGTAATAGTAAACTTAAATCTTTAACAGTTTCAAATTTATGATGATTCTTCTCATTAGGATCACAAAAATGTTCTATTTCTGCCATGGTGAATTCTCTTACTCTTATTAAACCAGATCTTGGAGAAATCTCATTACGGAATGCATTTCCAATTTGAGCTGCAGCAAATGGTAACTTCTCCTGGTTAAATGCAAGTAAGCGCTTAAAATTTACAAAGATACCTTGAGCAGTTTCTGGTCTTAGAAATCCTTTCACAAGTCCAGAAGGACCAATTTGAACTCCAAACATTAAATTAAATTCTACAGGTTCTGTTAGATCATTCCCAGTAATTGGGGATTTCATATTGAATTTAGACAGAATTGTAGCCATTTCATCCTTGGTCAATCCATCTAATTTAGAAATAATATCATTACATTCTTTGCATATGCTCAGATCAGTCTTTTTATCACTAATCACTTTTTCTAAATGTGATTTAATCAAATGATCTAATCTAAAACATTCCCCAGTTTTCACATCTTTTACCATTAAGTCTGCAAATCTTTCTACGTGCCCAGATGCCTGAAGTACAGGTTCTGGTGTTAAAACAGAACAATCTACTTCTAACATGTGTTCCTCTAATATAAAAAAATTTCTCCATGTATTTAACAAGTTTGTTTTTAATGCACAACCCATAGGGCCAAGATCAAATTGACCACTGATTCCTCCATAAATGGCAAAGGATTGATCAAAGAAAAATCTACGTTTCAAAAGATCTTCCATTCTTGCTTTGTCAAATGTTATTGTCTTTGATAAAGACAATTCTTTTTCCTCCAATAACTTTTTTCGAAGTTTGAGTTCAGCAACTGCTTTCTTGACGTCCAATTCTGGAGCTCCATTAGATTTAAGTTCTCGAACATAGTTACCCTTTCAATGTAAAAAATAATACATCTATAATTTAATATTAATCATTGTAATAGTAATATGACATTAATATTAAAGAAAAATTATATTTAACGATAACTGTAAAAATAATAAAAATTAAATTTAAAACATTTAATTACGAAAATTAAATATAGGAAATTCACTTGTAAAAAGTCTGCATACATGCACTTAACAAGTATTGCATCGAACGATAAATAATGATTATCCATATGGTACTCACTTGTTCCTTCACACTATCCCGAAGAGGAGATAAGATTTCTTCAATTTTTGGATCTGACATATCTTGTATAATTTGTATTTGCACCGCACGATCTTTTTTTCTTGTACCCCACTTACTGATGTCGGCTAACCTCACAGTGACAGTAAATCTTCGAAATAATTGTTTGTAAACTGAAGTTTGCTTGCATATGCTTTGTGTGACGACTCTCCTACAAAGAAACTGCAAGTTCCGTGAGACAAACTGCATTTATGTTAGTTTCACCTTACCGACTTTCAAACACTTGCCTGTAATTCCTCTTGCACGAAACATTTAGGAATTTTAGTTTTGAGTAATACAGTACTTACTTTCGGCGGTACAATTGATAAAGTTTCAAATCATTTAACATAAATTCAATAATAAAGATAAAATTAAATATTAGAAATTTATCATTATTAAATAACGTATAATTGTTCTTTATATATTTTGAACAATATATTATTCAACATAAACGCAAAATAAATAATACGAACATGTAAATACATAATATTGCTTTTTTCTATATTTTTATAATATAAAGCACCAATATAAATAAAAACCATTTTTTATCTATAACGGTATTGTTATATTTTTTCATAAAGAATATATTTCAAAACAAATAACATTGTATAGAATGAAAAAAATAAAAAATACACAATATGCCGCGCGTACGCAAGTATAAGTTTATTTTTTTTTTTTATTAAATTAGTGTGATGTTATCAAACTAACTTACTTATTACAAAAAAATTATTTCTCTTAATTTCGAACGATTTTATTTTCTTTGTACACTGTAGCATGGTTTATAGAAAAATTACAATCAGAGAAAAATGATTTATAAAAAAAAATATTC
>NIJG01000099.1:3850241-3885841 GCA_002201625.1 Euglossa dilemma | reverse complement strand
ATATATATATATATATGTATATGCTGTATGTGTATGTGTGCGTGTGTGTATATATTTATATATATTTTTGTATAATATATATATATGTGTGTGTGTGTGTGTGTGTTTCAATTTTTCTGCATAACAATACTACAATCAAAAACAATCTTGATCAGTGTAAACAATTTATTTTACATAAGAGCATTACTCTGACATCAAAAAAGCGATAATAATGGATAATGTATAGTAATAAATAAAGTATGAAATGTAAATAATGGGTATTTACAAGTATGTAAATGGCAAAAAAGCTATAACAGAGACAAAATAATTGTTTCATCTTTCGTAAATATAATCTCGTATGTATTTGCAATAGATTCTATCACTTGTTTGCAAAAGTACATCTTACGTTAATATTTACGTTATGTCGAACCTGTACACTTAAACCTAGAAAACGTGCAACCACACACGTACCAACATGTAAGATGGTAATGTATTTTTCGTGTAAGCAAACACGTGACAGATTCAATGAGAAACACATACCATTAGTATCCAGCATGAATGCTTATTTTCTATAATAATTCACCTATATTTAAAGGGAGTACCATGATAAACACGCATGCGGCTTTATATCCCATTTGGAAAATTGATTAAAAATCTCGTGTTTACACTCCCAATTAACTTACGTTAACATAAATGCACAATTTCAATCCAGTACGCCAACTTCGGCAAACATCTCCATTTCTACCAATTTTATGCAAGAATCAAAGTCAAACTTTGATTCCAAATAAAAATATACAAGCAAAAATGTTACACGAGAATATGACAAAATATCACAGTTCCGAGCTTGAAAAGTCGCTTCTGAAAATCATGGCTCTCCCTATTCTTCTTTTATTCATATTCCAAGACAGTCATGAACTGTAAGACATCCTAGTTAACAACAATCCTACATCCTACTATGAGATTATCTATTTCAGAAATTGTAACGTTTAATAGTAATACATAGTCATATACAACTTGCTAAGGATGCTGTAAACTGTATACTGGCTGCTAAATGTTCCAAGTGAATACTGTACGTATAATGTATGTAAAAAGTCAGAGGTGATACATAGATTCAGAGCATATGGTGTAAATGAAGCCTAATTTTATTGTTGAAAGATTAATTATTGAAATTATTGGAACCGAAGTAACGATGCGCAGTAATTTAAATCAATAATTTATTTCTACAGAAGAGTGACGAATAATATAATAATATATAATAAAGAATACCGTTATTATATAAAATGTATACAATAGTTTAATCGAAATATTAAAAGTATTAAATCCTAAGATTATATAAATATATTACTATTCAAAAAATATTAGTAACCATTTAAACAGGTTTTTAAATAATATCATTTTATAAATAATACGTAAATATTCATCACTCTCCTAAAAAGTAACTAAAACGAAAGTTCGACTGATTTTAATGCGACGTATATTTTTATTTTCAGTACATATAAAATCGAAGATGGAATGCTGATGTATAAAATTTTACGAATATATTATATTCTTCTCTTGTATTTTATATTTTTCTGAGTATTTCGTTTGATCAAAATGATTTTCCTTTTTTTCCTTACAGAATATAAAAGTGATTAGTGTAGCATTTATGCACAAAGCTAAACGATAGTATACAGCATTCCTTTCTTCTTTATATTACTCCTTTAAAATGTACAAAATTATTTCTCATTTAATATTCCTAGTATTATTTGCTTTCTTTTATCTTTACATTATTAAAAATAAAGAATAATTAACAAATGCCTTCTAAGTTAAAAATATTTCCAAATGCTGTACTTTATTAAAGTACTAACAAAGTAAAAAAATTAAAATGTTCACACATTACAAGAAATATAAATACCTCCATGAAACTATGGAATATCAAATTGAGAAATTATTTGCACTTATAACCACTGATGTGTGATTTAGTCAAATAGACGCATCGTAAAACGGCATGACAGTCAAGGCTAAATATTTTGAACATTTCAACAAATTGCACAGTTCAAAGTTAATTGAGATTATCTCATCTCCCTTGACATAAACGTGGTACTTTTAAAAAAAAGTACCTGCGCAAATTTATTATCTTAATACAATACTTGTGACTAAATATTTACATCAATGCGTTTTACAGCTTCAGTCTATTAAGCTTCTGAATCGCGACAGCCTTTGAACTTTCGCAATATGCGATATTTTATGACATTATTAATTATTAAACTAATTATTTATCGTAATACCACTTAAGTTTCCTACTGAGCAGGTGGTTGTGGCTCGCTAGGCATATTGGGATTTGGATATGGTGATAAAAATGAATAATTCGGATAAGGCGGTGGTGGATGTGGGAATGGAGGATAATAATTAGGCGGATGCGAAGAAGGGGGTGCATAACCTCTGTGTATATAAGGATCTGCTGGTGGAGGCGGACCATGAAACGCTGTGTACATACGAGCATATTCCGTGTTGTAACTCGGCCCACCATATGCTGGATATCCAGGAGCACCTACTTCACAAACTCGGTTTTAATTTATTTCATAGATAAATAATATAAAATGGAATGGGAAACAATGTTAACTTACCACTGGGTGGATAAGTTGCTGATGAACCAGGTGCTGGAGGATAATGCTGTGAATATGGGTCGTACGGTCCCGGTGGATAAGGTCCAGGATAACGACTACTCGTGGGATGGCTAAACGCAGTAGGTATATGCGTATCATCCCTTGTGGGAGTAGTAGCTACCGTTGTAGTTACCATTGCTTCTGCACCTTTCGTTTCTGTGGTATTTGCTAATGTTTTGGCAGTAGTATTAGGTACTTGCGAATATGCGGGAGGCACATTCATCATTGTCCTCTCTTCTATGGGTTTTCCTAAATCTGGTTGTGTCTTAGCGGTATCCATTGGTAACCTAGGGTTTGCGGCATGAGGTGGAACACCAGGGAAGTATGTACCATAAGGAGTGGACAACGATCGTGATCGAGGATCACTATAATCGTAGTATCGTGGATACTGAGCGTAAGGATAGCCTTGTGGAACATTAGGAGGCTCACTTTGTATAGAAGTTTCGCGCATACTTGGTTCTGCAGTTTTTGGAGATGTCATAGTATTTGTTCCAGTACATATGGATGTAGCAGAAGTACCAATTGTTGAATCCGTTATACCTTTAGGAACTTCTGTGCCTCGTATTGTAGGTGTCGGTGGTACTTGCATAGTTGACGGTGTAGACTGCTGTGTTAACAACGGTGGTAATGGACCAGATGGTGTCGATTGCGTTGCAACTTGTGATGATGCTTGAGGTGGTATTTGCGGTGGTCCTTGTGATGATAACTGAGAAGGTATTTGGGGTGGTACTTGTGTTGGTAACTGTGATGGTATTTGCGGTAATACTTGCGGCTGTACTTGTGTTGATACTTGAGGCGGAAGTTGCTGTGATACTTGTGGCTGTGTTTGCGGGGATACTTGCGGTGGTATTTGAGATGGCATCTGTGATGGTACTTGCGATTGCATTTGAGATGATACTGGGGATGGATCTTCAATTATAATTTCATCATTAGACATATCTCTTTTTTCCTGTTGAGTTTGAAAAGTATGGCCATAATTTGGTAATGTATCAGTTGTTTTCGCAACTTCCTTTTCAATTGAAGGAGAACACTGTTTATCAATTTTTGACGTCAATTCCGTTTCTGTTTGTTCATGCTGCGTCTGAACGCTTTGTGCAGTTACAGAATCTGAAGTATATACTTGGCTATTTTCCTCAGATGACTTTTGTAGAGCACTATCAGTGTCTGAACTCGTTACACGGTTATGATTGGGAGGACTGTAATCTGTATTTGAACTTACTTCCGCAACCACATCTTCTAATCTGACTTCTTCTACCCTTTGTTCAGTTCTAACCTGACCATCAGAAGAGTTTGAATTTTCTCCAAGTGTTGAATGGTCTACTGGTTCTTGCTTCACTTTTGGTAACTTAGACAGGGAAACTTGATTAGTTAAATTAACTTGACTCAAATAAGGTTTGGCAGTCGCGGTAGCAACAGGTTTTGGTCTCTTTGAAGTTTCTTTATCAGCAAATGGTCTATAATTCGATCCATTTCCTGGTTTATTAATCGAGCGACTACCCGCTTGATTACTTGAAGAAGATTTCGGTATTATAGAAATGGCTGAATTATTTCTTAATGGAAATCCTACTTCAGGTTTTGAACTTCTCTGTGTCATAGATGATATACCTATAAATATTCCAATATAAAGGAAGATAAATTAAAAAAATTAAGAAATAGCTTTCTTAATATAATTAAGAGCACTCAATTATTAATATACCTTTTTTAGGCTCTTCTTCTCGCTTTTGCTGGTTTAATTTAAGAGCCGTTCGAATGGCTATAATTTTACCAGATTCTAATTGCATATAAATGCCTTTTGGACTTTTCAGTACCATTACTCGTTGCCCAGCTTTTAATACAATACTTCCTTTGTCAGGTGAATTCGTAGGAATAACAACATCCAAAGGTAACGTCATTTCTTGTGCACTCATTCCTTGTCTTTGCCATACTTCCGCTGGTATCCATCGACTTCCTGTTACGCTACGAGAACCTAAACCTTCAGCACCACGTTGTTGCATTGGTCTAACTGAAGCAACTGGTTTAGATGTAGTACTGTTATCACCACCTCGAATTGCTCGAATTTGTAATCCACCTGCTACAATAATATAGTATAAGAAATACAAATATTTTCAATATAAATTAATATAACCAACTTAAGTATATGCATTTCAAAGAATTGAATTTTGGGATCAACCGTACCCCGTGTTGCAGTGTTTCCAGGAACATAATTATAACTAGGTCTGGAACAATTGGCTGCCATTTTTTCAAGTTCGTAACCACGACGAGCTAATCGCTTTTCGGCCTGACTAAGTTTCTTATCTTTTCTGTCGACCAAAAGACTTTCATGATGGAAAGGTTGTTTCGTTAATAACGAAGAATGACGTTCTAATACACGATGCATAACTTCGTCGGAATAACTGTCTTTTGTTTGAGAGAAATCTTGTATTTGGCTATCTTCTTCCCAATCCCAAGATAATGTAGTTGCTTCTTTCAACGAAAGATGAGCATCTGGATTACACTGATCAACCACACGATCTGCCATTCCTTGCTTACTAATTTGCCTGTCATATATTTTTCTCTCTAAACAATTGTCAGTAACCAATCGGTAAACAAAACAAGGTTTCTGTTGTCCATATCTATATACTCTGCAAACGGCTTGTGTATCATGACAAGGATTCCAAGAAGCATCAAATACAATGGCACGATTCGCACCAACGAGATTGATACCAAGTGAACCAGCACGTGTTGAAACGAGAAAAAGGTGAATTTTTGGATTATTATTAAATTCATTGATAAGTTTTTCCCTTTCTAAAGCGCTAGTGCTACCATCCAGTCGATAATAATTTACATTTTTTATCCAAGCATCTGTCTGCCCATCAGGATATTTTAAACTATTTCTAGCTAAAAAATCTTCAATGAGATTCAAGGTAAATAATGATTGAGAAAATGCTAAAACACGATCACCAAGCTTAATTGCTTCTTCTAAAATACAAAAGAAAATTGTCATTTTTGCAGATGCATCAATTAATCCTGGTACATAGCCTTTCATCAATTCTGTTGCCTGTAAATAAGAGAATAAATTAATTTTCACTTGTAATTTAATATTCTTCATATTTTCTTTACTCATATTTACCCAGTCATATGGAATTCCAGGATCTTCTTTTGCTCCTGGAGAACTTTTACAATCTTTCTCCTCATCTTTTGTAAGAATTTCATCATCCGATTTATCTTCTTTATCTTTATCTAACAAGTCTTCCTTATCTTTCTCGTCTTCTTTCCCTATATCATTTTGGTTTAGTCGAGGACTATGCAATGAATTAAGACTTTGAACAGTTCTAGATGCTGGAGTCTGACAATTTGATTCAGAACTATAGCCTGAACTAGTAGATAGATTATTTTGATGGATTGGTTGACTTTGTACACCAACACTAGATGTCATTTCTTTATTATTTTTGTTTTTCTCAGA
Source organism: Euglossa dilemma (assembly GCA_002201625.1). Taxonomy (NCBI): domain Eukaryota; kingdom Metazoa; phylum Arthropoda; class Insecta; order Hymenoptera; family Apidae; genus Euglossa; species Euglossa dilemma. Next base: position 3,879,775 of record NIJG01000099.1, on the reverse strand, counting down.
AGATCCTGAGCTTTGAATATGAGTGGTAGATTGTTGAGATTTTGAATCCTCTGAACGCGTATTAATATCTGAATTATGATTGTTACTGTAATCATAAGACTGACTTTGATAATTCTGTGATGGAAAATAATTACTTTGATATCGATTCACATTAGGATTTACATCCCGATAATACGGATCATTGCATTGATCAGATTGAAATGGTTGAGGATAATTCCTTTGCCAATAAGGATCCTCTGGGCCCTTCATTTGATTTACTTGATTCTGGTGGGTACCATCTGATGGATAATTTGATAAAACAGTACTTTGAGATGCTGTTTGATTTACTGAATAAGTATTTGTGGGATTAGTAGATGAACCTCCACTTTGACGATCAGTTGAAAATTCGTGAGATGTGTTAGCTGTTGGTGTATAATTTTGAGTCTGTTGTTGATTATCTGGTCTGGAATATAGTTGATCATTTTGATTTAAAGGGGTTGATGCTTGCTGATTTTGAGAATATGGAAGAGACTGATTTTGAGATTGAGACATCTGTCCTTGTTGAGAAGTACTATATCTATGAGTTGAAGATGGTGCTACTGGTGTTGAACCTTGATGATTAGAACCATAGCCATGATTCGCGTTAGACGAAGTTCCCGTTTGATTTTGGATATTAGGTGGATAAGACTGGTTTTGTGATGTTGCTGGAGATACAAGATGTGAATACCCATGCATAGTACTTTGTGTATTAGAAACTGATCCCTGCTGATCTTGGGTATATCCGTGTTGGGTATGTGTTTGAGTGGAAGTAGCATTTGGAGCTGATTGGCCAGTGGGATATGAAGATGAATTTTGTGGCACATTAATTTGATTTTGAGCTGTTGTAGGATATCCACGCATTTGATTTTGTGGAATTGATGCTTGATTTGATGAATTTGTCATATATGGATGAGATTGATTTTGTGATATAGGATTTGGAGATTGTTGATTAAAACTAAGTGACGTTTGTGATGAAGGATTTGCATTTACTTGAGCAGAGTAATTGTGAGGCTGATTAGGTAATGGAATATTTTGTGATTGTGAGCCACCGTAAGTATGAGGGGAACCTTTTAAGGGAAGATTTTGATTTTGTTGATTAGGTGAAAAGCCACGATTTTGACCAGATGTTGTACTCTGTCCTTGTTGGCCTGGAAGATATGTAGTAGCTGGCGTTTGAGATGCTGAATTTTGACTTTGTTGATTTGTACCATATCCTAATGAAGAATTTTGTAACGGTTGACTTTCGTTTCGCGAGTACATGGAATTTGTTTGACCAGTTGCAGGATTATAATTTTGAGTCTGATTTGATGTATATGGAGAATAATCTGATAATGGCATATTTGCAGATTGATTTGGTATTTGTGATTGAAAAGATTGATTTGGAACTTGAGGATAATTATTAGATCCTTGATTCAAATTGGCTCCATAGTTACGTCCATGCTCTTGATAAGGATAAGATTGACGTGAAAATATTCCAGGTACTTCATAATTATTCCCTTGATTCTGGTCTGGACGAAATTCTGAATTGGAAGGAGTAGCTGGATATCTTTGAGAATGATTATTTGCAGATTGTTCATTATTTGGTATATAGTTTTGTGACTGATTAGAGTAATTTTGTGATGCATTATATCCTGGGCTTTGTGTTTATGTTTGGAATGATTGATTTCCATATCTTTGTGATCCTTGATTATTATAAAATTCATTATATTCTCCATGATTATTATCATTCCTATAATATGTATTTTGATCATTTGATCTATAATTCTGATAACCATGAGGATAAGAATTTTGAGACATAGAATTTGAATATCCTGAATTATTCATTGGCATAGGAGGATAATTAGAATAATTGTTCTGTTTTGTAGTGGGATGTGAATTGTCATTCTCTACATTGTCAGTGTTAGATGATGAAGAAGCATTAGGTTGAACACTGGCTGCTGGCTTATTTTTTATAGTTGTGTTTGTTTTCTTTCCTTTCTTGGATTCCCCTTTTGATTGCCTAGCTTTTGAACGTTTACCCCCAGGAGTAGATTTTTCACCAATTGTTTCCTCTAAATCTAAATCATCTTCTTCATTAGCTTGTCGTTTCCGTAGAAAGTGATATAAAATATCAGGATGATTCCAAATTTTACAACATACTGCAAAAGCCTTTAATGGATTAGGTACAGCACGTGTTTTTACCACTTGATTCATAAATGTATCATATAATTTACGCTGGTGTGGTGTCATACGAACAAGAAGAATGTATTCTTCTTTACGTGGTAAAGAAACTTGTAATACCGAATGAGATCTTCTTTGTACAAATCCTTCTAACAAAGCATGTAATACGTGCGCTCGGTATCTCATTAAACGTATATCTTGCGGTGTTGAATCAATACATTGTCCATTTTGAATTGGTCTTTCAAACATATTACAAAATTCACTTTTAGTTCCCAAATAATTAGGTCTTACAAAGTCAACCATACACCAATATTCTAAAAGATTATTTTGTAATGGATAACCAGTTAATACAATTCTACGTTTTGTGCGCATTTGTTTCAGAGCCATACTAATACTAGCATGGGAATTTTTTATTCTATGACCCTCATCACATATGACTAAATCAGGGCCTGGATTAACTAAAGCTTCATGCATTTCATCTAATAAACCTTTATTCTTGTCTTCTTCCTCAACATCAACAGTATCTTTAAAAGGTTGCCCACGTTTCCTTTTTGCTTTGTTTGGCTTTTTTAATGATAATTGTCTATATAGTTCATACCCAATTAGTAAAACGCCACCTCCAACTTGCCAATCTTGGATTATTTTAGCTCTTGCCGCCATAGTTTTGTGAGAATCGTTTAAAATATGCAGACGAAAATGTCGCGGTCTCATTTCCATACTAATGGGAGCATCTATACTAAATGGAGTTTTAACTTTTTCAATTTCCTTTTTCTCTTCATTTACAATTTCTTCTTTTGCTGTACAAATATTCTCCTCTTTTTTTACCGTTTCTTCTGGTTCTTTCTTTACATTAATTTCTGTATTAATAGAAGGTAAAGCACTTTTAAAACAATCTTTCCTTGATTCTTGATCTGATTCTTGAGTTGATCGATTCGTATAACCAGGGAAGGTATTATTAGAGCTGTCATAATTAGGATATATCGATCCAGAATGACTTTCTACTCCATGATACAAAGTGCTAGAATTTCGTGTTTCCATACCTGGATACATGGGAGCTTGTGGCCGATTCTCTAAAGCAGAGTACATATTGCTAGGATTTTGATTTTCTACTCCAAATTTTGTATCTGACATGTTTGGTCTTTGTTGTTGCATACTATGACAATTTATTTCTGACTTCATTGAATCAAAACTAGATATTGGATTAGTATTTGTATTGTACAAAGTATTTTGTGAAATATCACTGTGATAATTTTCATTCATATGTACCTGTGATTCTGATATATTCTTATTCAGCATGTTATCCTGAACATAACCAGGCATCATATTATGAGTCTCATATCCTTGATGAATGTATGGATTTTCTGGCATAATATTCATAGATTGAGATGTATTTTCTTGTCCAAAACGATGAGCCGATTCTGTGCTGATAGGCCTTGAAATATTTGACATACTTGACATGTTTGACATGTCACTCTGATTTCCACTTTCATCTTTAACTTCTTGTTTGAGCTCAACAACAGATTCTGATTTAATATCTGAACCTTTACCATGTTTCTCTATAGCATTAGGATCCTCATATGGTAACCACATATTAAATTCTGCTAACCAATTTTGCAATGTATTAATAGGCATAATACAAAGCACTGTTTTAGCAGTAGTACATCGAAAAAAAATATCACAAAAGCTAGCAACTTGAAGTGTTTTTCCTAAACCCATACTATGAGCAAGAATACAACCGAAACCAGAGCTAGTTTTGAATCTTTCAATACTTTCAACAATATTATCATAAAGAAAACGAATACCACCAATTTGATGAGGTTTAATAATGCGAGCTACCTGTGGAGCTAAGAATACATCGGGCTCTGTTTCAGGGTGACCCACATTTATCAACACCCTACCATGTTCATCTGGAATGTTATATCTATCATTAGTGTGCATGCCAGAATTGGATGGATCATCTTCGTTGTCTGTTTCTTCTTCACCACTTGGATCACTTAAAACTATGCAATCATCATCTGAACTTTCACTAGAACTGGATATTGTAACTACATCTTTGCCTTTAGCTGTTTTTTGAGACTTTAGTCCAGTTGACATCTTTTTAGCAGCATGTATTTGTTTTTCACGTAAAGCCTCTTCAGCTTCTATATCTGAGATTTCAGAATCTGAGTAATATTCAGATCTATCCATAGGTTCCTTTTTAGGAACTACAGGAGATATGCTCACAGAAGGAGTCATCATTCGAATTCTGTGTTGCAACATATTGGGACCACTAGGTCGATTAGCAACTCTTGAAATTGATGTTTGTGCTCCTTGATAAACACCTCTAACATTTTGCCTTCGAGAACCTTCTACCATCCTTCTTTGTATTTGATTTGTTTGCATACTAGAAGTAGTCTGAGATCCAGTCCCAGATCCAGAATTTACTTTAAGAAGTACTGTATTTGGTAAACGAACTGGTGCAGATGGAGATGATGATTGTGAGATAGTAGTGCCCACTTGATTTTGTTTTCCTTGTAAAAGACTAATTACTCTTGTTTGTGTTTTATTATTTTGTCTATTTATTGCTATTTGACGTTGAACTTCACGGATTATTCTTTGTTGATCTTGTACCCTTCGAAGACGTTCCATTTCTTGCCGTTGAGCTGATAAAGTAGCTTCATCAAGTTGCGTTTCATCCATAACTTCTCGAATATTTCTCCTCATGTTTGCTAATTTCTTTTCTGCTTTTGTCTCACATTCTGATGTAGATCCTTCAGTTCCATCATCTTTTTTCTGCTTTTTCTTAACTGCATCAGAATGTTCTGAATCAGCATGCCTCTTATTGCTCTCCCCACTTTCTTCTTCCAAAGAATGACCTTCATGTTTGTCATTTTCATTTCCTATACTTCCTTCATCATCTGTATCCTTAGAAATTGGTTTTCCAAGTAAATCTGCTTCAGACACTTCTTGCCCCTCTATCGGGGCTCCTTTTTAAAAGATTTAAAGTTATTAATAGTATCATATTAAAATTTAACAAAATTTTAAAAAATTGTTTAAAACAGCAATATTATACAAACCTTCTAATGGCAAAGTATCCAATATATTAACTGGTTCTTCATCATCCTCTTCAACCTGAGAATGATGTTGCCGTTCTGACTCCACTCGAACACCAATTTGTGAATCAATTGTCTCATCTAAATCCATATCGTCTCCTGATCCTTCTGAACGTATTTCTTCTATTTCCTCTGACTGCAACGTATCATTTTTCTTGTCATGTTCTCCATCAGATGTTTCACCACTAGATTCCTCTGAACTTTCATCATTTCCTGTTTGTGGCTCTACATTATTCATGTTTGTGTTTGTTGCAGTTTCATTTGACATCATTGTTTCATTAGGCTTAGGGCCTGAACGAGGAGTCACGCGTTCTATAGTGACATCCCCAATACGTGTTAAAAAACTGTCCAAACTATTTGACATGATGTGTAAAGTCCATTAAGTCACAATGTGTTTTACTAAAATTTCATACGAAATTATGGAATGTCTTCTCACTTTCCTATATAACACTAACAATTAAGTTGTTTTCATACCACTTACATTATTTACCCATAATTTAATTTTCATTTATGCCTGCAATAAGAAATGTATTCCTTTTTAAGTTGAATTTTTAGAAATGATAATCTGTTATATTCATAAATTGATTACAAAAAACATGATAACATTAAAAAAAGGTCCTAAATCAAAATAACATACAAATAATAAAAACTAAAGGCATCAAAAATGTAAAATAGACGACATAAAACAAAATATTGCACCTTATATATACATTTAACATAAATTAGTTTTGACAACTTGTTAAATTCTTCATTAAAATAAAGAATATAATAATTTCAAGTGAATAATAGTTCATTGCATATTTATGGAATACATTGCTGTATCACACACAATGTTTTAAATAATACAGATATGTAATAATACAATTGTATTTCATAAAAGTAGACTATATAAAAAAATTTACTTTGTTACATACAAAGCAACACAAACAAACATTTAATTAATATTATTATCGAAATATCTAATTATTAAAATAGAAGTTGATAATTATAAACATATATATATATATTAATGTTTACATGGAAGATTGCATGCGTTGACATATTATTGAAATTCATAGACTTAAAAACAAAATATTTCAAAACGGTATATAAATTATGAATTATTATAAACACTTGCAATTAAACACACTTGTTGAAAAATCAGCTTAGTCACATTCTCGAGCTTACGAATAAACTCTAACTGTAACGACTTGAACCATATTTCTTAATAAGAGGATCATAGCGGAAGCACAATTTAGTTTGTGACAACGTAATCGCAGAAATCGAAATAGAATATTCATAATGTTCCAAATAATTTAGATTAGGAGCTGTCAAACGGGGAAGGGGGGGATGAAAGCAGCCCAGAATGTTTGTTTTTAGATGAACCGATCCGGTTCGACGACTAGCACTAGGAAGTCGTGTCGTATAGTAACCGGCGTCAGCACGAATCTCACACGCATTGAATTCTACTTGCGATCCGCAGTTACGACTGCTTAATTAGCCGTTAATTGCGGATTAAAAATAATGACACACACATACACACGTCCGATGGACGCCATAGCGTCGTTGTTCGCCGCTCGACGATCACGGTTCTCCGCAATGTCCGAAGATCAGCGAACAAGCCTTGTCACTTGGGTTAATACACGCATTGTTCCAACCTCGGCATTTGATTTCTTTTTATCTAAAATGCATGGCGAAACCACGAGGATTCACTGTGTCACCGAAACTTCACTTAAGCTCGCACGCGTCGCTCTCAAGCTTTCCGCGGCATTTTTTTTCACGCACTTTTTCTAACAAGTATATTCCACTCGGTGGAACGCCATCTTGACTGCGCTATGAAACACATCCGCTGAGTATTTGCGAGGGAACTACATCGTAACTTTATTTCGCATTTAGTTTTTTCCCCTCTTTTCTACTTTTGATTAAACCTTTTAAAAACAATTATTTATATTTAAACTGATTACCATTAAAAAAACATTTGTCGNATTTAGACTCGTGCTTATAAAAAATAATATTACCTAGCAATGTTACTAATAGTACATTCAAATTCCTCATGGATTATTGAAATTAGTCATTAACATTTATAAAAAATCATAGTAAAGTTTGCTTTATTCATATTGTCATTGTTTTACAATAACATAACAATTTTTATAATAAAAACACATAGTAAAAACATTATATGTTTTAGATTTTTATAAATATTTGTAGATTATAGAAATTACATTCTATTTATGTTATTTTTAAAATAAACACTCATATACTTAATAAGTACAAGAGATAGATATACATAAATGTGGTTATACAAATATCATATAATTAAAATTAGTACGGCATGATACTTAATATAATATAATTGAGTATATATAAAATTCTATTGCTTTGAAGTAAAAAAGAAAAAGCAAATTTACATAATTAAATGTCTCTCCAATAATACACAGATTATATAGTATAAATCTGTTTATGCATTGCACTCTAATTAATATTCGTTTACACTATAGAAAGTTGATAATTTGATAAAAAAAAAAGAAAAAAAAACAAATAAATCTATAAGCTTAGTCTAATACATTAATAATAAATTTCAGTTTGCATTCTCACAAGCATCAATCCAATCATTATACACATCTAAAGGTTCTGAAAGTAAATTGATTGTGGTTTGAAAGTCTTCTAGACAGACTCTGCAAGTAATTCTAGCTGTATTTCTTGATTTATCCCTGTAAATAGAAAGACAAAGCAGTAAAATTGAAATTTAAGTAGTATAAAAATCGGCGGCAAATTTGTTATACGCACATCTTAACCTCACACGATTTTTCATGATTACAAAATGGACAATTAAATTGCGTATCTAATGGTTGTATAGCTTTTTTTTTACTTGGTGGTTTTCGTTTACTTTTTCTTCGACCCATTACGTTTGAAGTGTATAAAAGTACACTGGTTTTTTTACTAAAAACTTTACATTCAACATACACCTGCTTATACCAAATTTTGGTACTATTTATGTGTAAACTGTTGCGTGAGATTAATGCAGGGAACAGTTTACAACGTAAAGTATAACACCATAAGATTCACAAGAAATTACTAGGTTCGTATATGCACATATACAAAATATATTCTATAAGTTTAAATAAATATCAAGTATCAAATTTAAAAATTGTAATGTTTTATTTTATAAAAAGTAACTAAATTACTGGATTGTATTATGTAATCATTTATAAAGTTAATAACTAAATGATTAAATGTGTTTAACTACTTAAATGCACTATTAAAAGGCATGCGAATGATATGAATTAATAAGAATTTGTATTATTAACGATACTGTAGTGAATATTTTTATATCAATAAATTTAAAAACTATTATTATTTATGATATTTATATCACTTTAATATCATGAGTACTTTTAGTGTGTATCCTTAAAAATAAGTAATTTAATATTATTATATAGAATTTGTGAAACGAATGTATATTGCGAAAATAACCTTAATTTTGCACAGAAATTTATCAATACCTTTTCCATCATCAAGGCAAGCAGAAATTGTTTATCAAGTGTTAAGAGTTGATAAAGAACCTTCAAGAGGTAGTATTACAAAAAATTTAACATTAGACAACAATTTATTAAAAATGTAAGTAATTGTATACTTATTATAATAGCGTGTACTTAATTTATTTCATTAATTTATATTATATTTTATAGATTAATTTCTGGAACCGAAGTACGAAAAATTAGAGTGGCATTGACATCATTTTTTGATAGTTTGATTTTAGTAATAGAAACTATGCAACTTTTTGGCCCACCTGTACCAAGTTATGATTATTATTAAGTAAATAATATTTTTTCATTATTTTAAAAATTAATTCCATATAAAATGGAACATACTCCAGCTCCATATGGACCAAGATCTGTTTATGGATATGCTTTATACATAGGTTCAAATATACTCTTCCTCTTATATTTGATATGGGCTGTAGTACCAGATCAAATTTTACATAATTTAGGATTAACATATTGGCCTTCTAAGTACTGGGCTGTAGCAATTCCAATTTGGGCTTTAACTGCTCTTGCTACATTTGCATTTATTATTTACCCAGCTATAAATTTATCTATGACTCCAGATATTAGTGATATCGTAACTATTACAGATAAACATTCATGTCCTAAAAAAGAAACAATTCCAGGTGGTATACCTCCTGTATATGATATTCCAATAACAGAAGTTTGTAGAAAGTTGTATTTATCGAAAAAAAAAAGTAAATGATGTTAAGAATTAATACATTTTATTTAAAACTATTAAAATATTGAATTTGTAAATTTTCCATGATAATTTGATTAAAAAATAACTATTTTAATAGTTTTTCAAAAATAATACTAATCTTTATTGTAATATTTGTTTTTAATATTCCTAAATACTGTTCGCCATATCAAATTAATTATGTATTTTATATATTACAATATACAATTTGATAACAAGAATTTTATGTAATCTCAAGCATAAGGAGAAATATGTAGCTGATTGTAACTTTTTCAGTTAAATATTGTAGAAAATGATCAGGAAACATACATTAAAAAATAAAATATATGATCAATGTATTGATAGTTATGGATGCAATAGTAATGCAAGTTATTTTCAATCTATGGATAATGAATCCGAAATTATTAATTTAAAACAAAAGTTAAAAAATGCAATTGACAGAAATACTATATTTTGTAGCTTTGAACTTATACGTGCAAAAAGTTACGATTATAATAGGTTTGTACACTATATACTTAATAATGCCTAATATACTTATATTAATAACGCTTAATTATACTTCTATAAGTAACAATTTTCGTTATAAGCATTTTTATAGAAATGAATAAATATCATCCACTTTTTTATGCTTTAACATGGCATGTAACAAAAAGAACGAAAGATTACTTGTCTTTAGATATATTTGACACACTTCCAAGTAATACACTTGTACATCTTATAGCTAATGTTTTAACTATTACTGAAGTCAAAATTATACTAAAGAAAGCATTGGATTGTGGCATACATAATATTTTTGTCTTAAGGGGTGGTAATTATATACTCTTGTAAAATACTTTGTACTTAAAATTCTTAGTACATAGAAAAAATGTAAATGTAAAAAATTTGAATTTTATAATGAGATACAAATTTTAGATTCAACAAAATTAAATGCTGAATTTCCCCATGCAATTGATTTAGTTCGCTTTATAAGAAATCATTTTGGTGACATATTTTGTATATGTGTTGCTGGTTATCCAGAAATGCATCCAGAATCACCATCTAAAGAAATGGATTTGCTTTATTTGAAAGAAAAAGTAATTACTTCAGTTAGCCTTATTACCGATTTATGCATTTGATAAATTTTGTTTAATGTTCATATTAATTTTATTTCAAGGTTGATGCAGGTGCAGATTTTATAATAACACAAATTGTTTTTGAAGCAAATATATTTATTAAATTTGTGAATGACTGTAGAAAAATTGGAATCAATGTTCCAATAATTCCAGGTATTTTTCCAATAGTAACTTACACATGTTTGAAAAACATGCTTAACGTTTGTAATGTTAAAATACCTCGAATTATTTTAAATACTTTTCAAGAGATTAAAAATGATGATGAGAAAGTGCGTAGGTATGGAATAGAGTTATCCATAAATATTATAAAAGACATCATCTTAAGCAAAACTACTTATGGATTTCATTTTTTCACATTAAATAAGTAATTATGAATTTTCATAGAAAGAATATAATGTGAAGTTATTTATTTATTTATATTTACTTATGTGTCTGTGAATTGCAGACTATCATCGTCATTGGAAATATGTAATAGACTTGGTATTTTTCGCTAATTATCTGCAAATAGGAAAGACACATATATCACAAAGGTGAAAAATTGCAATTGTACAAAGTTACATATTTATGCATGACAATTTTAATAAACATATTACAATACAATTAAATGTAGTGATAGTACGCGCCAAGTTCAACCTGAATTGCCAATTGTTAAAATTCCCTAGGTGGAACGATAGCGAAGAATTAAAATGTCTAATTCATCATCAAAATCTTTATTAAAATTGAATATTCATTTTACATGATTTTTATAGTAAGGTTATTAAAAATTACCTTTCAATTTCTTTTTAAGGAACTTACTAGGAAGAATCGCAAAATTGATCTTGAGATTTCTTATGAACGTAACGTGGCAGATTTATAGATATGCACGATCCTTTGAGGATACTTGATATTTTGCGCACGCGCTTTAGAAATATTCATGACGAACGAACAGAGTTAGTCGAGTTGGGCGCCAGAGCTCTGCGTGGTCAGTTGGATAGTTGGTGTGACGGTAACAAGAAAGAGGAAGGATCCGTAAGCCAAGATATAAAGAACAATGGCACTCTTCCGTTTCAATCCCAAACATTGTTTGGAAGTTCAGGTGCGTGATAAACTATTTTATCTAAAATTGATTGGTCTTGGTATTCAATATGATATTTGAATGATTCCTAAACCACTGCACGTTGTTCCGGTGCGAAATTCGAACGGCAATCAAGTGTTTAACGTATATTATTATCTTTTTGTAATAATAGTGGGTTATTTTAAATAGATAATCACATAAAAATGAATATTTTTTTATTATCCATTTCTTTTGAAACGCTAGAATTTCGCACACCGTCAAGAGTCAAGATGCTATGGTTCTGGATATCCAGTAGGCGTTCGTTGTATCGACCGATAGCCTAGTAACTATATGCGATCAGAACAGTCGGTATACAAATTCGCAGATTCATAAATTATAATAATTATTAATAATATTTGGATGAAATATTAGATCGTGTTTGTTGATTGAACAAGTAATGTGCTAACTATGAAAGGTTTGAAATTAAAGGTTTTCCAACGTATCGAACGTATGCTCAGAAACACCTTTGCGAAGCTCCAACAATGCACATTATTTTGAAGGAATACCTCTAATATGGGAACATCTTAGTGAATCAAGTAGTTGCATTGAACGATAATATGAAATATTTTGAATATCATAAAACGAACATATATACCGTTTAAATTTTTAAAAATGTATCTATTGAATTACATATTGAATGGGGAAGGGGAAAGGGTTTACCTGATCGACAGAACTTGGCATTAATTTAGATAAGCTTGATATAGTAGTTACGTAATAAATTTGTAGAAGGCTTACAATTATTATTTATTATCTATTACAAATTATAGAGTTTATTAAGTCATATATGTTTTCCATTTTTAACGTTTATTAATGAAATTACTAAATCGGTGTATAAAATACTTTACGCGAATGTACATTTGCAGTATAAATGAGTTTGTGGATTGTAGTTCAAATAGTTGTGAAACGCATGAGTAGACTCTTTACGTAAATTGACGTATCATTTTATTTTTAATCATTTAAAACATGGAATTTCCAGTGATTGTATATCAGATAAGGAGACGGAATACAAAATATTAATTTCGTTCATCGATACAAAAATTGAAAGATCAATCTATCGATGATCAAAGCTGTTAGTCAATTTCCATTGTAACGATATATTGTCTCGGTACATGTATTGCTGTATTTACGTAGTCAAACTTGAAATGAATTCCTGTCAAATAATCGCTGGTACGTATGGCCTTATACACATATTCGTAAATCAAAACACCAGACGTGTATAGAGTTATATTCGAGAATTCCTTATGCCGACACACATATTCATTGAGGAGTGTACGGTATTATAATTTCGTAAGCTATGATAATTTTAGAACAAATTCGAGGTTAAAATCTGTTTCGTCCTCTCGATCCACATTAGTCATTTCTTCATGGCCTGTTCTTGACAAACACCTGCTTACCGATCGAATTTTCAGCTACTTGTGCTGCTTTCATCCGCTGTATCGCTGTATTCGAAATAATTCTTTATAGTTTAGCCATCTACAACTAACATATACATCCGGTTTTAACCCTTTCTATTCTTATGTCACGATCGCTTGGATTCTCTGAATGTCAAATAACTATATAGAACTGTGTATTAATATAGTTTTACGAATGGAAATATGAAATTTTATAAAGGCATATTAAAATTAATGCGATTAATCCGAATAAAAATATTAATACACGCGTTGTTAATGTCGTTGTTAATGTTCAACTGAACCATAAGTTCGTTTAAACCAGTCAATTAAACACGAGCGAATAGTTTAGTACAAAGTCTACGTATATCTACTGCAACTTTTGGCAGATTTAGAAACTGTACCCTCAACTTATAGATGGCACGCTGATTACCTAATATCATAGATATATGAACGTAACCTTCAGATCGCATAACATGCTACTTCAGAACTGTCTCTTTTTTCTCCCTCTTTTCCTGTCCAAGTGAAATCATCTATTATTAACGTGCACGGTAATTCAACTCGTCGATATCCTGATATAGCCAGATTTTCGAATCGATTTTTCGACTTTTCCAAGTGTAATGTAATCTATTTGCGTGGCCGTTATGAACAGTAATTCAAAATCAAAGGAGAACAACAGAGAGAAAAATGAATTTCATATGAATTATAGAGCTCTCGCAATTCGATTAAGTGGAGTTGCAAATTTTTCATACGTAAAAATAGTAGAAAGTATATTTGGAAGATTGAACGGCATTGTTATTTAACAATTTCGGATTCAAGCGATTAAAGACAAACGTCGAGCTGTCGGCAAGACGATTGAATTTCAGGGTTAATAAAGATTGGATCATGCGTGACACCCTCTTCTCGGTCATTTTAGCGCCATTTGACGATTATATGGCGCGAAATCAATTAGATAATTGTAGTTTGCGGGTGTGTTCTATCTAGTAATGCCCTTCACATGCTTGTTAGTTATGCAATCAAAGATAACGACCGCTATGGAGTCTTTTACATAATGTTGCTCATAATTAATTAAACAAATTGCTATTATGTTTCGATTTGGTCGAGATTATTTTTACACGTTGTTGCGAATTCTGATAAAGAGATATCAAGATTGTATTTTTATGGTGGGATGTTGGTTCCAATTTCTCGTTTATCGAATTGTACGAATGACGAATTAATATCTATATATCGTTGCCTTGAAAAATAAATGGAATTAAATTAAATTTTTATTTCAAAGAAATTGAGATATAACAACGATGACAATGATATTTCAGAACTCTCCTAAATTAGCAAAATTTCGTGAGAAATCGATCATTTGTAATTGATTATAAATATTTATGATTTAATGTCATATCTAAACGAATATCAAATCTGTATAAAGGCACAGCTTTTAGACCTTGAATCTTCTACCGTTTTCTGCTCTGACTAGAAAGTACTTTTTCACAAAGATTCATTTCGATGTAGATAAATCGGATTAGCCATATTTAACCCATATCTATATCTGATCTTTAACGTCAAATTCGTTCCACATCGATTTATTAATCCGATACTTAGTTTGTATTTTTTGAATTTGCCAGAAAAGTCGCAATCTCGTTCTAACAACTGAGCTTATCGTCGAATCTGATAAGCAACAGCGAAACACGAAGTTTGTTCGGAACGTCTCGTTAATGTCGCGTTATTTCAGTATCGCAAAACGCGTGAAAAAGTTCACTCGAATCATAAGATCTATATTAAATTTGGTTTCGAAACAGCGTAACCATCAATTTTTATGGCTAATCCGTATCTGTACATACATCTCGTGATGAAGGACATTGTAAGAGAATTGAAATTCCTCGGTGAACACGACGGGTACTTGGACGTAATGAGGATCAGTACAGCAAAGGAGAACTTGTTCTCGTGGATGATACGACGATGTCAACCTACTTTCGATCGAGAAAGGAAATAAGGTCAAAGATCTTCATTTCGCTGAAATGTGCATTCGCACGAAAATTTCCTCGTATCCCAGTTTCGGACGAATGCGTATAAATTTTCCTCGTCCTTTTCTTAAAGACAGACGAGCCCACGTACGATTTCCACGAAACGATTAAGCGGAAAATTGATTTCGTACGTTCCGTTATTGCGGCCTCAAGGAGAAACTCGAACCTACTAGGAGGACGAGACGCATGATTTCCTTTACGAAGTTCTTCCGAGACCGCGAGTAATCGAACGTTAAAATGGAAATCTCACGAATATTTAAAATCTCGCGATCCGGTCGAGTCGCCCGATTAAATTATATCGGCCGAGTAATTAATTTCATTCGCGTCTAGTACGAACCAAGATAAAGACGCAGCAACGCTTCTCTGTCGAAATATCAATAAGAGACGAAGTCATAATCGCGATAACGTAGTGAGTAATGCGATTGACCTAATGCATGCGAATAATGCGGTACCGTTAACGCGTGTACTCAAAGTTCAACGATAAATCCGTCTAACAGCCTCAGAATGCGTTAATCTTCGTTGTTACGCCGTGCGAATTTTTCACGGTACACCTGTTCCTCCGTTTATCGCGAAAATCTCCGGACTTTCTCGCAATTCCAACCTCTTCTTTTCCTTTTTCTTTCCTTCAGCGACAACGAACTTTCGAATGTAATCGTGAACCAGCTGAATCGTGATGAACAGCATACATAATTGCGAGTTTAGTAGCGAATTAATGAAATTGTACAATCGTTATCTTTCTTCTGATAATCGACTGTTTAAGTAGATTTATTATTAGCCAAGTTGTATAATACCGATCTTGAGCGATCGAGATAGTTCGATGCCTCGTGTCACACGTATCGGCGAATGAATTTTCTGATAGAAATCGTTCAAGTCGTGCACGTCATCGGTACGTCCATAAATCATTGGAAACTAGGAGGAACTTAAACGACTATTGGTGCAAGTAATGTCGTACCGAGTCACATGCTGCAAACGAATAGCGCACGATGAATGACGTCAAATCTACGAATACGTTGCGGGACACGTGGGGCGATAATCTCTGTGATTCGTGACAGAACCGGGACACCGATCCGAAATTTAATTTGACACTCGCTATCCTTTCTTTCTTTTTCGCGCTTTCAATTATATTTGAACATCACGCGGGGAAAACACTATGAGTCATGCCAATTTAATACGGTGCTCTGGGATCAGATGATTCTGTCGCTCTTATGAACATTTTCAGAATATCGATTATCGCGAAATTTTCCGCAAAAAAAAAACGTGAATTCTTATCTTTCAAAGGTTTATATCGTTAAACCTTATCTTTAAACTAAAGTGGGTAATTTTAGTTTAACCTATATCTGTAGGTGAAAATATTCAAATATTTCCACTTATCCATTAATCAGAGTAACGCATAAATTTACTTATGTTTTGAGTTATTTTTTCCAATCTTACCATCTTTGATAATCATCGCGATTAAATATTGATACGTTCGTTATGGGATTGTAATTTGTCGGAGACCTAATCTCCATTGCAGAATTGATTAAACAGCTAGATAAAGAACTTGGTGTTTATTCACGGTTGAAAATGGCAAGCAACGTGTTATTAATGCCTTTATCGTTATCTTTGTACACGCAATATGAGAAAAAGGTGAATTATTCTTTGAATAATTCACGCTATATCGTACGATCAGAATTTCAGGGTGTATAACATCGAATCAAAATTTATTGTATACTTTTAGTTGTTATACCTATGTATCGACAGCCACAGGAAATAAGTCACATAGTAAAACAAGTTTCCATCGATTATAGAAAAACTAAATTTTAGAATCATTTTACATTCAAGCCATAAGAAAAGACTGATTGGGACATACGGTCGATCTTTTTTTAATCGCGATCGTTAATTTCAATTTCATTAAGATTCAATAAAAAGGATTCGGTTTATTTGAAATATAACGAAAATATATTTTTTTAAGGTGATATATATATACCGTAATTATATTATTCTGGGAAAATGAACGTCATTGTTTATGTCTATATTATATCTAATTGTAAAGTAAAGACTGGCAAGTTGTTATACAAATGTAAATTCTTCGTGAGTTGGTTAGTATGCATCGCATGTTCGTCACGAAACGCGCAGAACTTGCGTATTACTGATAATACAGCGTTAAAGAATTTTATGCTCACCATTGGCTTCCGCATAATTTTGATTTTTTGTTCCCTACCGTCATCGATAATAGACTGAAATCACTTGCGCTATATCGTATACGCCATCTGTGCATGCTATTATAATAATCCGAGATAACGTACACGTTTTACGTGGACGTGATTATGTTCAGCCAATAAAAATTCTTATCATTTATGTTCACATTAATCTAGACCTTTTAAACTTCTGACCATAGTTTATCTGATTCAGCTAAATATTTGATTACATCTCTGGTTTAGCTAGCCTTCGGTACAACCACGTTTGGAGATACCTTAGTGCAGCGATTTTCAATAATTTCCATCTTACTGTATATATAAATTTATTATTAAAATCCTGCTAGCTATTAAAGAAAGAAAAACTAATTTGAAAAAAGGTAAACACCTGAAAAATATATGATACTCTTTGTCGATGCACAAAAAAAGATTGTCTTTTATTCGAAGGTAATTTTGTATCATATAGATGTAAACTTTTTATTTAGGAAGAATCTCAGGGAAAAGATATCGGTACCTTAGATTAAATATTTACAGTGTACATAGCTGTACAGTCTACTGTGTACAATGTAAATAATTACGGTGTGTTTGATAAAATATTCTATAGTGTTTATATGTTTGTATGTTATTATAGTATTGTATATTTAAACATCAAAATTTTGTCACTCGACCGTACGATTGTGATTATAATTAATTTTTTGTCGAGTTCTTAAGTAATAACGCTGTTGAAAAGCTAGAAGTAAGTCTCACACCATCCTGAAATCGGTATTATAGAAAAATTATCTATTTTCTCGCATTATAATTCTATAAAAGCTAATGGAAGATTCAAAAGTATTCTTTTTCTCTCTCGAAAGCAAAAAAAGAAACATTGACAGGGGTCATTTTTTTATATGAACTCTTAAAAACGACATCAGAAGATATGCGAAAATAAACATTGGAAGTCGACTGGGAAATCGGGAAAAGTTTTCCATTCAACAATAGGACATTATTTAAGTACCAACTACGTAGAAATGAATGCACTAACTTGTCCAGACCAATTAACGCTACGTAATAGTATTTATTAATTACAATGTATCATGAATCGTATTATACGCCAGTGGGAGATCGCGTGTTGAACTTTGTTCGTAGGCGACTAATTATCACTCGACGTAAAAAGCCCGAGCTTTGTAAAAACCGATATCGAACTACTATTATTTCCGAGTCGATGTTTCGCTTTCGTACATTTTTTTGCCACGATTATGTCACTTTCAAAGAAAAACAATAAGTGAAAGATATGTAAATATAACGTGTTTCGACTTATTTCTAGATCCGTTTATAGAACGCGGAAAATGTTATGGAAAATACATCGTTTACGGTGAAAGTTGACCTTTGCCTTTGAAAGTTTCTGATCCGCATCATGATCTTATTATAAATTTCTCATGGCTCACTGTAGGTAATAGAAGTTTCTAATCATTTACAAAGATCTCCAAGACACAAGTATCGTCGTTACATAATTCTCTGGGTGGAAGTCAACGTTCAATCTTTTTTCCTTGAAAATCTGTGAAAGAATTTACGAAAAGTGAGAATTTATCGTATTTCAGAAAATTAACATTTTCTCGAGGAATGTACATACGTACCACTTTTCTCTAGACGATTCTCTTTTATCATTTGTCGAATAGTCTCGCGAGTCCTTCGAAAAACTTTTCATCTTCCTCAACAATGAATTCCATTGAATAATTTTTTGCAGGCCTGTAGAGTATTAAATTCCGCGGCATTAAACAAGCTTTGTGGAGACCAGAATAAACGATAGTGGGACTATACCATATCCGGTGAATGGAGCAGTTGGAGTTCAACATTCTAGTTGAGGTCCAGCATTTCTTGCACGTTCTTCGTCGATATACGAGAACCCAACGTTTGCTTGCCTCATTTAACGTTCTACAGGGAAAACGGCATTTACTCCAATCTATCCTTTCATCTTTCCACAGACGTTTATAACGAATCATTTTTTCTCCAATTCGAAATTTCTCCACGGCTCTCGAGCGATGTGAAACACGTGAATAGCTAAAATTGATATTTATCTTGAAATTTGAATACTAATTCGATCTGACGAGCTGACCGATGGCAAAGCAATTGGATCGGCGTGGGTTAAGTTCTTGATTTGATTGCAACGATACGCATGACGGAAATAAAAGTCACTGTCAATCTGTTCAATTAGTATTTCGTTACATCGTTGTGGTTACCACCTGATATTCGTCTTGCGTTACAGGCTAAGTATATTGTTACTTACAGTTGGAGCAATAAATTCTTGGTGCGAACGCGTCAACCCATAACGCACGGTACTTATTTGCCTTCTTTTCGTTATGTGATTATATCTGTACCGTTATAAATAATCGTTTGCTAATCAGAAGAAATCGTAAAGAGACAATTCAATTTTGTCTGTGAAATTTTTGATATTCTTTATAGTTAAAATGTGGTTAATTTAAGCGTGGCCTGCTTCATCTTTAACATTCAACCTATACTTCGTTTATAGGTATCGGAATACTAGTTGGTCTTGTACGAAACGTAACAATTTATCATCGGATAATTATGAAAACGATTAATCAAATCTCCATGTTCTTGGAATTTTGCTACACGTGATACTATACTTACGATCGCAAGTACGTATCCTTGAACCATTCGCCAAATTGACCTCCAAGTCGTCTCGAGTATCAGATTGTGACATGTCATCCACGACTTTGAACTTCACACGTCCCAGTGAAATGCACGTAATTGCTTCTGTAACATTGAATGTCACCTTGTTGCAAAGGACACGTTCTTGTATCCGATTTTCTTATCACATGTGCATTATGTAGCGTAAGTCGAATTATAGAACACGTGAAACCACTTATTTTTAGTCATCGACCACTCGCAACTCTGGCCACTATCCAGATACAACGTTCTGTATATGTTTAATAACGATCTAGGCGAACCTTTGCATTCATAAATACAACATGCTAACCGAAAAAGAGTGTACAATGTAATCCGAAAATATAACGTCATTCTCAATGATACAAAGCTCTCTTTCATAACCAACCCAGTCGTGTTTCTGTGACCATTTTAGAATGAATCCTTTGCGAAATGTTACATACATTCGCGTACGTTTCTTGCGGCTGCCTGTTTGCCAATGATCGCGCTTTTACAAACGAGATTTTTAGCTCATACCGTTACGTAACAGGTTCAACTTTCGTGTTATAATTAAACGGCACTTTCGAGTTGCCATTTTCATTGGATGACAAAGTATTGCATGTATATAATTGAATGGTATGTACACCTCGATATACATGTAGAGGGTTGTGATGTGCAGTGAACTCGTAAGATGAATGACAAATTCAATAGAAAGGCCAAGGTCACCGACAATTCGCATTCGACGGTATATATCGTACATTAGAGATGATTTGGTCCGCAGTACGGTATAACCATACATCGTAATACTTATCAGAAATAACGCCAATCCAGAGAACACCTAGCAGAGGATATCGCTAAGGAAAAGAATGAACATCGTTAAATCGAGCCTTCGATTGGAAAGTTTTTCAATAATCCGCTCGTTCATCGAGCCATTTCTTAACGAGAGGTTATGTCTTGCCGAGGCTTTTGTTCGAAAAAGTTGGTCCAATTACTCTCGTAATTTTCAGAGATCCATTTTCTATCGATTCGTGACCAATTCGACATAGTAATTACTGACACGAACTAGGCCATTTAGTCGATAAATCGTTCTACATTTATACCGCAATGGATATTTACTGTAACAAATTATGGAAAGATTATAAATCAGTGACACGAATTATTTCAATTTCAGATGAAAAATAATTTAATAAAGATGCAGTGGAATTTGAAAAAGTTTCTTTTCGTACCATGAGCCTAGAGGGCGAGACTGGTAGGAAATACTTTCTCCATCTATCGTGTTTTTGGAATGAAAATCCAGAAATCCTAGCCGGATTTTCCTCTTTACCTTCCTATCGTGATTTCACCTCGACCTAATTTCTCATTCGCGTCGCAAAATGCGGTCGTGAATCGATGTTTGCTCTCCGAGCTTTTAGTCTGTATTTACCGTTATCTAGAGATTTCTGCGCCACCCTGCGGACAATGAATCGCCGTGTTCGACTCTGTACGTCGATATAAAGAATGGTATAAAAAATCTAGAATTCTAAAAATACGTGTAAAAGAGAAAAAAAAAGGCAAACTCGTATGATATAATCATCGACGTAATCGTATCACGCGCGTTTCTGAAATAACTTCTTGTCCCTGCGGAAGAAAAGCGGCTAATTTCAGTTCGGTTATCGACTAACCGGCTTATCGAAAAACAAAAACGATTGCACGAAACAAGAGAATAGAAGGAACAGAAATTGAACTATTATCAAGAAAACCGTTGCCTTTACTAATTATGCCAACCATTATGTATGTAATTGTCTGACGTAATGTTACGAACATTGTTTTTACGTAATCCGTCAGCTGTTTATGATTGTGTGTTAAAATTGGTAACATTGCCATTTCAAGTTGTGATGATAATGAGAACTTAATTACGTTTATCGAATCGTGCTTAAAAGAAAAACGAAAAGGAAAATGAGAATAGTTCCATCAAACCAAGGAAAAAAAAGTTGTTTCATTAAACTCGCCGATTACATTTTCCTATTATCGATATTTATGTATCTACGCATAGCAGTAAAGGATATCTTCTTAATTTAATTTACACGCGTGAAAACATGTCGAAGCCTCAAGTATTTATTGTTAATGAAACTTTTACAGACGCCGAAGATAACGATAAACTGAGTTATTTCCTCGATGTGTAGATATTTGCAACGAATAATTTTTAAGGAAATCGGAGGTGACTGTAAATTAACCTTCTTGTTTTTTTTACAGAAAATAACATCGGCCGTATTTGTAAGATCATTGAGCGATGCCTCGACCGACTTAAAAAAGATTTTGGCTGAAAAAATTCCAAAGGAAGCGGAACGTATCAAGGAATTCCGTAAACAGTATGGATCCTCCAAAGTGGGAGAGGTCACCGTCGACATGGTACGCCACTTGTCCGTTATGCAATTTCGACTGCATCGTATATTTTTCTCCATTTTAAACATTTTATATACTTTGTATATATTTTATTATTAAGATTTCGCACCACGTGTAAGAGAGTAGAGTCATCCACGGATGTATGATACGCGTTATGGCATAAATGATCGCGTGTCATCGCGTGCTTATCATGTGATCACGATATAGGCAGACTTTTAGGTTGTCGGAAAAATTCTAGCTGCCTAATGAACATATAACGGAAATTCTTAATTTTTATATCAACAGCCGATGAACTTTATTCCCTAGCTATCACATTTCTAGCGATCTTCTGAAGGCGATAAAGTTCTTTGTATTTAATGAGATTTAATTGAGTAAGAAGTTATGTAACGGTATATTAAACATTTGAATATCTTTTCTTTTTTTATACTCCATTTTTGTGTAGGATTAAATCATGATAAATATAAAAGCAAGATTCAAACGAGTTCAAAGTGCGTCTCCCGTAGTCGTTACATCATAGATCAATGTCAATGAACTCGTTTCCCCCTTTTTTTTTTGAACTTGTTTTTGATACCACACGATAACTTGACCTTTCGTTCCTTTTTAGATGTACGGTGGCATGCGTGGGATCAAAGGACTTATATGGGAACCATCGGTTTTGGACGCCGAGGAAGGTATTAGGTTCAGAGGAAAATCAATTCCAGAATGTCAGAAAATTTTACCCAAAGCCGAAGGCGGTGAGGAACCGCTTCCGGAAGGTTTGTTCTGGCTTCTGATTACCGGCGATGTTCCTACGAAGGAACAAGTGAAAGCAATTTCTCAAGAATGGGCGTCCAGAAGCCCATTGCCTGGGCATGTAACTAAAGCTCTGAACAATTTCCCGAAAACTCTTCATCCCATGACTCAATTCGCCGCCGCCATCACTCTTTTAAACAGCGAGAGTGAATTCGTAAAAGCATACACGAAAGGTGTAAAGAAAGCACAATATTGGGAAAGCACTTACGAAGATACAATGAATCTGATTGCCAAATTACCCTTAATCGCAGCTACGATATACAGAAACACTTACAAGGATGGTAAAGGCGTAGGATCTGCTGATCCGTCCAAAGATTGGTCTGCAAATTTCTCAACCATGCTTGGGTATGATAACCCAAAATTCGTCGAACTGCTGCGCTTATACCTAACGATACACTCTGACCACGAAGGTGGAAATGTATCTGCTCACACTACTCACTTAGTAGGTTCTGCATTGTCTGACGCTTATTTGTCCTTCGCGGCTGGAATGAATGGTCTAGCTGGTCCTCTTCATGGTCTTGCAAATCAAGAAGTGTTGACATGGATAGAAAAACTACGCAGCGAGATTGGAGACGCCCCTACTGACGATAAACTGAAGGACTTCATTTGGAAGACCCTGAAAAGCGGACAAGTCGTTCCTGGATATGGACATGCTGTACTGAGAAAAACCGATCCTAGGTATACATGCCAGAGAGAATTCGCGTTGAAACACTTACCAGATGACAAATTATTCAAGGTAGAGTATAGTCTCTATATGATTTATAAAAAAACTAATTTTATTATTATCATTATTACAATTGTAATTTTCTCTTAATTAATGTTAATATTCGTATATTTTTAGCTTGTTGCTCAAGTGTACAAAGTAGTTCCTCCCATTCTTTTGGAAACTGGCAAAGTGAAGAATCCATGGCCAAATGTAGATGCCCATTCAGGAGTTCTTTTACAGCACTTTGGAATGAAAGAAATGACGTATTACACCGTTCTCTTCGGGGTATCTCGTGCTCTTGGTGTTTTAGCGTCTCTTGTTTGGTCTCGTGGTCTTGGTTTCCCAATTGAAAGGCCCAAGTCTTTAAGTTCCGACATGCTGATGAAAAGCGTTAGAAGTTAAACATCTTTATTTATCAAAACTCAGGATCATCAAAACCTTCTAAGTTCGTGTCACACCATTATGACCTCAAAAATAAAATAAAAAACTGACTGTTTTTTATCATATTAAAGATATTAATATACAGAAAAGTACAATCTTTTCAGACCTCATTTCGAATTCATTGCAATATGACTTTAAACCAACCGTTTTAATTGTTGTACCTTACTAGAAAGATGAGAGATTAAATATTAGAAGAATAAATAATCGCCTCATGTAACGAATATAAACTTTTTACGGAAAGGTTTCGCAATTTATTATATTTAAAAATTTTCGTTTGTTTATTAATATTTTCTGTTAGAAATACAAATTTCGTAAAAAATGAGGTAAAGATCTTGCGACATAAAACAAAATATGAAAAATATTTGTTCATCCGTTATACATAATTTTAACTGCCAAGCCCTTTAAAAAGACCTAATACACGCATTAACAATAGATAAAACTAATTGTAAATATATTTGTCGCTTTATATTTAATTTAAATGGCGACAATTTTAGGAATAAAAATGATGAACTCATTCTAATAAAAGTTAGTAAATCATCAAAATATTCACTGCAAATAGTGAATATTTCAAATGCCGTAAATTGAACAGACACTGCCAAACAAAGAATATCAAAAATTTTAGAATATGATTAAATCATAATAAGTAATCCCTATTGCTCTTACACCGATGAAGAAACATCGCGTGATTATTAAAAAATGTTTTACTGGCAGAAATTTGTTAAATATAATTGTTCTTAGTATATGAAATAGAAAATAAATAGGGCTAATAAAGTATGTAAAAATTGTTGCAGTGTTAGTGCATCAGTTGTTGATTTTAGATTCTTTAAAAACATAAATATAGCTCCATTGCATCGAGCTACTTCGGTTATCATAAATTTAAAAAAAAATACTGACCAGTGGTAGATCCACTGTTACGAGAATAAGTGAATGTGTGCGATACGTTATTTATAACGAACGTGAAAATAAAAAAAGACCTTTAAAAATTATATTTGTCTCCTTTTTTTACATCTCAAACATAGACAGGGAATACAAAATAGCGAATTTACTCATACTCCGCTAAATACTTTAATCGTTCATTTATTTCGTAAATTAACAGGATGAAAGAAAGATAAAAAAAGCAACGAATGTTTTACATTATCAAAATAAGGTATTGTAATAAAATTCAAAAGATATAACTGAAGCTATAGAATTGAAAGTATTAAATCCGTTATCTTTATTCATTTTTTCAATTCAATTCAACATCGTGTTTATTTCGTCTAATTCAACAGACAGATCGTTTGGATTGTAACTATCCTTTATGTCAATCTTTTATTTCTTACTGTATTTAAAAATATAAAATACATAATGAATTTAATCTTCGTAACTGTCAAAATAGTTTATGTTGAATTTGTCAATAATATATAAGATCATATGCAATGTAACTGTTAAAATTGTAACTAAATTGAATCAATAATATTTTGACACGTGTAAATATTAAACTCTTTACTTATTTTGTACTTAAATTTCTTATTCAAATAAGATATATTTATTATGATTTTAAAAAGTTCTGAAACAAAAATGTAAAAAAGTTACTGTTCATTTATTCGAACTAATATAGCATGTACATAACTTTTCTTATAATCTTGTATTCTTACAATAATTTTAATTAATGAAGTCCAGCAATATGAAATATATGTAGAAACAAAAATAATTGAGGGAATAGGAAATTGCATATTACAATATGTAATTTTTTGTTTACTTCTCATAAAAGAAAGTTTCATAAATTTATTTTACATTAATCTCAATTCTTATGTTAACTAACAACCTTATACGTAAACATTTTATACCTACTATATAAGTCAATTAACAATAATTAATTAAAAACAAACGTGTTTGAATTCAATGATTTTTTTAATTTAGTTCAGTTAAAATTAAACTATATAAGAAGCTTAAATGTGCACACATATGTATATTTAATTTATGTGACTTGTATAGTTTTAATGGAATAAATCAACCTGTAACTTGTACTGCATATTTAAAAATTTTTACACAACGAAAGTCTCATTAACAATGGAATATATAATAATATTGTGTATCTGTAGTAATATGTCATAGTTAAGACAATTAATTGCTTTATTTCTCAATATGAGAAAACTACTGTTTATTTTTATGAAATGTTAAATGTATGATCTCACTCTGGCTTTAGACAGCTTTTGTCTTTCATACAATGATCTTAACAATTTCTAGAATCATCTTCTCAATATATCACTAAAGTTTTACAGTTTAATAATTATTAAATACTGGAATATTTCTAACTACATAAAAGTTAATTACGTAAGTAAGTAAAGTAAATGAGACAGCTGTCAATTGGATGATTAGAGAATAACAATATTTAAAAAAATGTTTATTACATATTTCTAAACATTCTATAGATGCTTCCATAACTAAATGAATTTTATATGCAAACCACACCTATATTATATATAATTATCTATTTCATACAGAAATCAGATGGAATATTACCAATAAACAACCATCTCACTGTTGAATCCACATATCACAGAGCAGTTTTCTGCCTTTAAATGTTTAGTTAAGACTGGTTGACTGGTTTTGAAGTTTTTTGAAGATGTTTGCAAGTATTAATCATTAAGAAATATTTTAATTCTTATATGGAAAGTTGGAAAATATGTGGTTTAGTTGATGCTAAATCGAAGGTGACTTTTTACAATTGTTTACTATTAATGTGGAGTATAAAAAACTATGTACATAGGTATGTTTTTTGGAAATTGCACAGGCCAAACAATTTTTATCCGCACATTAACTGAGTAGAATGAATAAATAATCTATTTCTTTTGTTATATAAACACAGGTGGACGGGATCAAGATTAAATTCTTTATCCTTGAAATATGCATGCAATATTTTCATTAAATATGTTACTGAATCAAAAATAAAATTTAATACATTTCAGACTGCAATTTTAATGCAGCGTTTATAGCTATAAATAATCGTATGTACTCACAGATAAATTTGGCAGTCCTGCTGTAAAAGGTTTATAATATATATCTTTTTATACACAGATAAAAAAATTGTTTGCTACAGATAGTTTTCTTAATGCAACAATATTTTCTATAAAAGACTCTTGATACTCTAAATTTTTTCCAGTTTCTTATAACATGATGTTTTAAATATATTTTACACAGAGAAAGTTAAAACATTATTTTACTTTTATATTATAATTATTTGCCATTATATCTTATATCACATTAATAGATAAGATAAAATTTACCCGTCCACCACTTGATACATTGTCTGCAATGATAATTTTAATCAGTATATGCAGTTACACTTTAAGTTATGTATGAAGCCAGTGTACCATTTGAAAAATGATCACTCATTCTTATATCATTTGTACAATTGTTAGAGTGGCACAGTAACTTACACTGAACATATACTTTACAGTTTAGATATCTTATTACATTCAAAATCCATCCTCATAATGTACGTCATGTCTTTTTTAAGCGTCCAACAATCCATTCAAGACCTTGATAAAGGCTGAAAGATTACCAGTAATGAATATCTTTGTTTGAAAAATTTATGAAACTGCATAATTTTACACGAATAAATGTTTTTCTTACCCCTCTCCTGTAAGAGCACAACAATTTTGTATGTGCCATTGATGTTTTTTAATAGAAGTTAAATCTAGTTGTCTAGAAATTTCAGCAGCTGTCATGCTATCTTTTAAATCTTGCTTATTAGCATAAACTAAGACATTGGCTTTACTTAATTCTTCATGATTTAGCATTGAGTATAGCTCTTCTCTTATTACACCAAGTCTTTCTCTATCTGTACTATCTATAACCATAATGATAAATTCGGTGTTAGTATAGTACGTGGACCATGCAGCTCTTAGGCTCTGTTGTCCGCCCAAATCCCACATTATAAAATGAATATTTTTCCAAACAACTTCTTCAACATTAGATCCAATTGTTGGTGACGTATGAACAACTTCATTCATTAGGAACTGGTATAATATAGTTGTTTTACCAGCATTATCTAACCCTACCATAACTATTTTATGTTCTGAAAAATAAGAGAATTAAATTATAATTCAGTAAAGATCGATTAAGCTATAATTATAGAATTTTATAACTTAAATTATATTTGTGAAAATCATTTTAAGTTCACAGAAAATTTAAATACTTCTTTTATAATATGAAAGGAAAATTTATGGAAAGCATATGTTAACATATGTTTAAAGTAGCCCAATGACAGCTTGAACAAATTTCTATAAAATATTTATATTAATTACTATGCTATTTAATAAACATATGAAAGTCAATTTCAATATTTTCATTATCTCTATCAATATCTATTAAATATGTAACTTTTTTATTTTAAACTTTCTAGTTTTTATTAATACAATTATCATTAGATATTCGGTAGTCCAAGGAAATTATTCTATTGAAATATTTTCTGAATATATAAATAGTAAAAATTACAATCATGAAATTTATGTAGATTCAATATATTTAACTAAACTTCTTATTATTTTCTTATGCATAATAAATAATATTTATCAAGAAATGTCTTTAANCATAATGATGATATAAAAAATAAATAATTTTCATTTTCACGCATTATTCAACACAAATATATTACAGTATAATTACTTATACAACGCCACGCACAAAGCACTACGATAACTGTGATACAATATTGTCACAACATATATTGAATTTACCTTCATTGCCAAAAAGACTCCACAATTTTGCAAATAATAGTCCCATATTGGTCAAGACACTAAACCACTCAATGCTAATACTTATTTAATCGTGTTCCTGTACAGTCTTTTTCTCGATAAAAAGGATATATTTGGTTTCAGAAATGGGGCATCTCATTGTCAAAGGGTTATGTACAGTTTCTTATTAAGTCCTTTCACAATATGTTTATGATAAATTAGCGTCATTATTGACACATTATAGTGTAAAATGTATATTTAAGAACTGTTATAAAGTGTTGAAAATACACTAAGGATAACCCAAAAGTGAAAGAAATATACGAAGACCTTCCCTAATCTAATCAAGCAAATCGCGACATGTTGTGTTTCCAATTAAAACATCCATACATCCAATTCATCCAATCATCTTTTAGCAATGACTGAAAGTGATGTCAGTCTTGTATATACGGACACTGATTGGAGGTAAAGAATTTTCAGTTAACCGCGCGTAAAACAAGAATTTATTTTGAAGTGGTTAGCTCTCATCATATAAGTTCAAGATTATCTAGCTGATTTTGCTGAATCACTATCTATTTTCTT
>NIJG01000099.1:3810998-3846747 GCA_002201625.1 Euglossa dilemma | reverse complement strand
CATGTAACTATCACAATTGGATATTTTTATTTTTATTTATGTTAAAGTATGTTAAATTTATGTGAATATATTATAAAATAATCAATATTAGTAATCTGATAACAAAATTTATTTTATTTAAAAAAAATATTAAATTAATTAGAGGTATGGGAGAATGTTTTATTGTGATTTTATGAAAATCTGTATATGAAAAGCGTGTAATTAAGATTATAATATGTTTTGTCAATTAAACTCTGAAAATTATTATTATTGAGAAACTGATATTATAGAACCCTATTTCAGCCGTCCCTGAAACGCGTCGGCTTTACTGACCGTAGACGGGCGACGTAGTCTGCAGCGTTCATTTGCAAAATGGCTGACCACAGGGAAAGGGATTCATACTATTCGCAAACGGATTTACGTTCAAAAAATGATGATCCACCGAATTCACGTTTATTTGTTATATGTCATAAAAGTTTGGAAGAAGACGACCTCAGAAAAGCTTTTGAAAAATTTGGAAAGATCGAAGATATTTGGGTAGTTAAAGATCGAATTACAGGGGAAAATAAAGGTAATTTCTTTTGTATATTGAAGAAATCAATAAGGCTTCATTTTATTTTTTAACATTTTTTACATATTCATCAATATTTACATATTTTTTATTTATAAATAATATATATTTGCATGCTTTTATGCGTTATTCAAATATTTAAAAAGTAATGCATATTGTTTATGTAGGAGTTACATACATTAAATTTTCGAAAACGTCAGAGGCAGCTTTTGCCCTTGAAGAAATGAATGGAAAAATGTTGGGTTCTGTTGGGAGACCTATTAAAGTAATGATTGCTTCAAAGTAAGAGTTTGAATAATTATTCATAAATGTCATTGAAACAAATTTGTGTTTAATTAATATATAAATATTTATTTGTTGATAAATATGAAAATATAGATATTTGTTACAGTCGTGATCAAGGATCTGTTAGAGAGACGAACGAAGAAGAAAGGTGGGTTCGTCTATTTTGTGTGTTACCCAAGTCCATGACAGATAGTGAACTGCAGCAAGAATTTTCAAAATTTGGACCAATTGAATATGCAACAGTGGTTAAAGATAGAAATACGAATGAGTCGAAAGGATTTGGTTATGTGAAATTTAAGAAAGTATCTAGTGCAGCAAGGGCATTTGAAGAATGTGACAGAAAATATAAAGCTGTATTTGCTGAACCAAAAAAGCCAAAGCCTGAACACATTGATGTAAAATATAATAATGGATTATCTTCTCATTATGATGGTGCTGGTGGAGGTTATAGTTCATCGAATTTTGGAAAGAGCAGTATTAGTTTAGAAATTGCTACAAATTATCCAAATTCTGAAGGTTATACACATTTGCAAGTAATTGCACATCCAGCATTGAATCAAGATCAATTATGGAAATTGTTTGACATAGTACCTGGGTTAGATTATTGTCATTTGAAAAATGATGTAAGATATAGAATGCCAAGAGGTCAGGCTGTTGTAGTATATTCTAATCCTAGTGCAGCGGCATATGCAAGAGAAAAATTTCATGGTTTTGAATATCCTCCTGGTCATAGGATGATAGTAAAGCCAGATTTATCAAGTGCACCACCAAAAAGTGCAATAAAACCTGGAAGTTCTGCAGGTGGAATTGCCAGTGCTAGGACAGATTTAGCACATCTAGCTGAAACTATTGCTCAAGCTACATCTTTAATTCAAGCTGCAGGATTAACAGCACCAAGTGAGATATTACTTTGCTTTTGTTATATGACAAATCTATGATTTCCTTATATAATTACATTTTTACATAATTAGATTTAGAGCATTCAATGTGTGTTAAATTACCACCTGTGCAACCAATGGCTAGTATAGATGCAGAGGTTGCTAAAAGGTGCTTCATTGTATGTGGACCTCCAGTACCTCCTATATATGCCATGAAGGATGCTTTCTGCAGATTTGGAAATCTTATAGATGTCTACATGCTTCCAGGAAAAAATTGTGGTTATGCAAAATATGCTAGCGTGCAAAGTGCAAACGAAGCAATCGATGTATGTTTTATCATGTTTCATGAAGATTTATGAAGATTTATTATGAAGATTACACTTAAAATCGTTAATCTATAAAACAATATTTTGCAGGTTTTGCATGGGCAAGAAATTTGTGGATCTCGGCTAAAGGTATTAGAAGCAGAAGAACGCAACGTCGGTGAAGATCGTAGAAAACGGCTACGAACGGACGAAGATGAAAACTAAATTTATTTTGTATACCTCGTAAGTAAATCGCTGAGTACATGGCAAAAAGAGAGGAGGAAAAGAGAGAGGCATTTAAATATTAACACCCCGACGTTGTAACTGACGATTACTTTACTTGAAAACAGGAGAAAATGTAATTTTTCTATTTGTCTTCACAGACTGACTGGTATACACAAGCTGGACGCACGCAATAAAAGAGACGAATTTTAAGACTCACTTGACCACGTCGGGCCCGCATCCAAGGAAACTACTCCAACTACCTACTTTTAACTACCGCTTACGTTCGCGATTTCAACGTTACTGAAACTTTAACGCTACTTTACTTTATCCTTACATGTCGTTACACGTACACCTGACTTCCTGGTTTTATTATTTTAAGAGGCCTGTGCGAAAAGTGATCTTAAAGATTCAGTTTAAGAATATATAAGACACACAAAATTAGTTAAATTTGGAATTTCTTCCTTTAGCACAAGGAAGTATATGATGCAATGTACTCGAGGCGTTTAATGTTGTATGGTAATATGCTACAGGTGTTACTCAGAGGTAAGAGTATTTCTCAATGCATATACTTTCGTATTAAAATCATATTAAAATGCAAGTTTATTCAAATTCATTTTTGAAAAGAAAAATATGAGGTCCTGGTAGATTAATGAATAAGATGAGCGAATATGTTTAAGAAAAAAAAAGTATGGAATAAAATTATGTCTTAATATTTTATATTCTTGTTTGTAAAACAAGAAGCATGTTATTGTTCATTATAATATTAAGTTTAACTATTCGCGCAGGCTTTAAAATATAACCTGTGCTTTAGAATTAGTGAAACAAGTTTTTGTTTATAATTTATATCCAATAGTTCTGTACTATTCTTTTATTAGCTATAGTGTGTATGAAAGAAAACGTAAAGTAATTTATTTCTTGTATGTGTTTCAAGAAATATTTTCGCAATGGATAACATATTTCATAGAATAAAAATTTCAAAACAAGATTTATTCTGTAAAATAATACTTTTGTTTCCGAATATTTCGCAGATGTAATTTTATATGTTCTAATTTTGTGCGATACGAATCAAAATTATATTTTTGGGAGTATAGAAGAGTGAATGTATGCTTAAAAAAATATTTTTGTGCAGATTAAAATGATATTTTTTAACTAGAGAACTTATTATATGCTATAATGGTATATAATAATTTTAATTTTAATGATACGAGTAGCTATTTAGCTACTTAAATTACATTATTACTGACATTTTATTATGTATTTTTACAAACATAACATGGATTTATGTATATGCATAATTACAGACATGGGATAATGCTGGATTATTATATTTCCCATTGAAGTATTATGAGTAAATCTTGTTTTGGAAACGCTTCAACATCACATATGTTCACGTGTATAGATATATTTGCATAAAATATATCAACATGTTATTTTTTACAATTAGATGAAATTTCTTAAAAAACAAAAAAGAAAAAAAAAAGAGAAAAGGAAAGAAGAAAAATACGTTTTCTTAGGGAATTAATATTATGTCCATGATCACAATTCGTCAAATACCAATAATTGACGCACAACATGAACGTTTTATAATGGACACTTTTGTACATGTGTTAGACTGTTCTACTCAATGACCATACGCAATGATGTTTTAGGAGACTGTAACTGACTTGTTTGGTGATATTAAAATACACATTAAGTATTCAAAACCTTACACTGACTTCCACTTATTTTTTTTTAACACTGAACAGAATATCCTATTTCACACTATTTTTATAATTTATTAACCTGACGTGTTCTTTTTTTTAACTTTCAGGATATCTCAAGGATTCAAAGATGTGTACCTGATGACTGTGATATAGCAGAGTAAGATATTACTATCATTGTGTATATCAAACATAAAATATAAAGAATAAATTATAATTTTATATAGTTTCTCCTTTTTATTATTGATCGGAGATTGTTATGCCAATCAGACTATTGTATTTGCATTTCACTTTTATACTGCACTTTATAGTATACGATGTTTATAATTTATTTTTTGCATATTTCTTTGATATGTTCATAAAATGTGCAATAAAATAACTTTTATAGGAAACCAGTACATTACGTTATTTTTAATCAGTTCCTAAATATAATCCATTGCATTAGATTTGAACTGAAAATGGGCATTGAAAGAAATTGCCAGCAGGTGTCGCAATCGTACATAAGGAAGGATTTTCGCGCCAGTAAACTGCGCTGGAATCAAGCGCAAAGTTGTGGGGAGGAGATTATTTTAATCGCGTTCGCCGTCGAGCAGTTTAAGTGGGGCACGTTTTGCATCAATATAGGTTAACTGCGAAATGGGGGGAGGGGGTAGCAACTCACGTGTTACCGAACGTGCAGCGTGATGCGGAACAGTCGCTCCGCGCGATAGATATGTGATGTACGGTGTGATTCAGTCCTCATAGATGTTGCCGTCTGGAACACACCGTAGTGTTTATTATTATTGTGAAACTTTTAGAATATCGGTGAAAACATTTATTTTTTAATTAATTTGCTGATTTTCCATACTCGATTACATGGTGCGTCATTTCTAATTTAATTATTAATGGTGAACGCAGTACATTAGAATAAAAGAATCTTTTCTTCTTGTTCGTGTACATATAGACAGTTTGCTTTCGCGTTTTTTCTTGTTTGTTCTTACTACTTTTACGCCACGAAATATAGAAATGACAGGTGAACATCGTGTTCATTTGATTTAGCAGCAGTGTTGTGACCTAACGGATATCGTTTGAAAAAAAAAAAAAAAAACGTTACTCTGAGAAGAAAACGATGGAAGAGGTATCCACTGAGAATGCTAAGGTGTCGGATTCCGGATATTCTAATACCTGCAGTAATAGTCAGTCGCAACGAAGGTACGTATCGAATTCTTTTATTCTTTATCCGTAATCTCTGGAGTATACTGAACGTGTTCCATTCGGCCAACTTTGAATATAGCGCGATCAATTTCAAATTATGAACTATGCGTAACATTGATTTGAATCGATATATTCATATCATTTTGTCATGTTATTAACTTGTCTATAAGAGAGTACGAATGAATAGATTTTTTTAAAAAAAGAACAAATTTTTTTTCACTTTGTCTTCATAAAGCTAAATTTCCACGTATTGATGTAAATAGGACACTTTACAGTATTTCATTTTAAGCTTTCCTCGACTGATGACGGTAACATGTAACATTACACGTTAATTCATATTAACGCGTAAATTCGTTCTGCCATCTAACTCATTTTTATTCGAAGTAACGCATACAATGACACTCGACGACTAAAAGGAATAATTATAAAGAAAGACAGCTAAAGAAGACAGCTTTATAGGTTATTAATCGATTAATAATTGATTTCTATTTTATCGTATTTCTAAAATATGTAATATCGACATCGATGTACCAAGAATAATATCGCCAATGGTTTTGCTAATGTTTACATAATAAATCGTAGACGCAACGTTACTGTTTATAGAAAAAGATAACAGTTGATGTAAATATCCTTAGTGTTAATAGAGCAGTGGCAATAAAACAAAAAAACTGTACAAGTTATCCGTTAAGGAGCGTTCATTAATGCATTCTAATACAATTATGCGCGTCATGCGCGATTAATACGCAGACAATTATGGCATTTTGAACGTGACGAGTGTTTTTTCTTTTTTAGATAGACATTAAATACAGAAAAATCTCATAATTGTGAAACGTAACCTGTTTTTTTTTTATCTTCTCCTTCTGTTTCCGTATATTTCAATTTTTTATTTTATCACCCTGATCAATCAAGTCAAGTGTATCAATTTCAACTTGCAACGCGTTTCCCACTCTTTACACCATAGATGGGCATCGAAATAAACACCGGATTAAGCGTTTGCGAAATTCATCGAATGGACAATAAATCGTTTGATACGATGGAAAACGTACGTTTCGATATGTCAGAAGTTCTGCAATTTTTTACCGCGATCCGAAACCTTACGAAAGATGCAAGAAAGTTTCACAACGATTTGCATCCACAAACCCGAGGAAACTTCTGCAATTTGATTTTCTTAGGTCCCACGTGATCGGCGTTTAACACCCACTCGCGAATTTTAAATTGCGTAACACGTGTTACCAGGAATAAGGAAAAAAGGAAAGAAATTAGTCAAATTATTTATTAATTGGTTTCTACAATTCGTCGTTAAATTATCTAATGTCGTGTTATGATGTAGCGAGTGAAAAAATTGATAGAACATGTGGATAAATCTCGCTTGTAGCAAGGAACAAAATTGATCGGTCGCATTATTGGTCCCACAGAGTTTGAACCCTGACCTCTAAATCGTCCGATGAGTGTCCCATTAGACTCAATCGAACTATCCAGGTCGTCGATAGATTTGGTCACCCAATTATTCGGAGAACATTCGCCATCTGCGAACAGAACTCGCTCATTCTTTAACCCTTTCGCTACGGCGAACTTTTCCAAAAAATGCGATTATACATTTATGATATATAATTTAAGTTCGGAGGTATATTATATAAAAAAGAGTTAAAATATTTTTTCATCTGGTTTCCCAATTCTACTTGTCTTTTTTGATATAGAAAACACATTTCCGATAAAGCACAAAAAATCAAATAGTCTTTTAACTTTCTTTTAAAGATTTTTTATTCTTTTAAACCTTTGACTACTGTGGGCGCCTATAGGAGCTTTCAGTATCACAAACGCAAAATTTCTGAGCGCTTATATGCGTCCACAGTAGTCGAAGGGTTAATTCCACTTGGGAAGCTCGCAGAAGCGTATGGTTCGTCTCCGATATCAGCAACAGTTCTGGCAGTTTACGGGTTAAACGGATGGAAAATTCACAGGATGCTGGAATATTCAACATTCTTATGGCGTGCATTAGCGCAGGATACTTGGCATTGACACGCTTTGTCGATGATGTAGGTGAGAGGTAGACGAAAAGTACGACGGACAAGAAGGATAGAAACTCGAACACTACGGTTAAGGCTAACTAGTTTCTCGGCGAGGCATGCCGGTTGCATTTCCACGTTCGCATTTAATGCACCTAGGCGCGAGTTGCGAAACCTGATGAAAACAGGTCGATTGAATGCAAATCGTACGTAAGATCGCTGATCACCGCGTTAACGAAAGTGTTTCATAGAAATACTTCCCGTGACGTTACTAGCCGCGAAAATCTTGCGAAACAAGATGCAAGTTTCTAAAGATTCGAGTTCAAAGAGACTTTCGAAAGTTATTTTTAATTATAGCTTAAAACGAATCGTCGTGATAGTCGGAATAATTTGTTGAAGAACTTTTGCCTTTAGGATTATTGGAAACGTATGGTTGGTTTTGGAAAAATCAATTATTTTATTATTTTTTGTCGAGATAAGATATTTATTTCTATCATTTAGCGTTATTTCCGTTTACATTCTTCGGGTAAACATTGCGTTATCGGTAATTATAGCGATAAGCGGGTGTTAAAGTGGAATAATTGGAGTTAAATAGATATTCGGTTGTTTTGGAATTAATTGAGCATTAAAGTGATATATTTGAAGTTTCGAAAACCCTGCTCAGATATATTAGGTCGTCCCATAAATTCGTTCCGGTTTTTACTTTAACCATTCAAAATTATACGTCGAATAAACCTTTAAATATTAAGAAAAAACTTAGTCGCCCTTTTGTTCTACGACTTCTTCCTATTTCGATGACAAAGACGTTAATCATCGATATAGCTTATAAATTGTGACGAGGAATGTAAATATCAACGCGAACGAACTTATGGGACGACCTAATAGTTCAGCGTGCACGTTGTATTTCGAGCTTTGTCGATGTAATTAACACCGTCATTGCAACAGTTAATGGCAGTTCCTTGTATAAAGGACGATGATATCGTGGGCGTCTCGGTTATTGATACATGCTATCGATTGATACGTGCAGTATTATACATACACGTATTCTGAATTCTCACGTGTTGCTTTTCGTGTAAAATTGTATAAGCTGCGAGAACCGAATGAGGAGTGAAACGTGATATTCCTCTGGGATAAACTCATATGTTGTACCATATGTTGATCGAACGTATTCATCACATTATTATTTTAATTAGGTAATAGGACAAACTTCTGTGCAAACACGAACAGATTAGATCGCAGGCTACCGAAGTGTGCATTCTAAAAAAGATTCAAAGTTAGAGCCTTTCGCTTCTAACAAACCAGATATAAACTTGGTAAATGAAACGAAATTACGGAAAAAATTACACCGCGAAAAATAAATTGAAACCTTTACGACGAAATAATTGTTCCTAAGCGACTTTACGTCGGCTGTTTAAACCAGAGGGTCCTTTCGTTTATGATTAAATAAAATAATTTCGGATATTCCAAGAGAGACACGGTTAATTCTATCCCGGTATCGTCGAAATTAATTATAATTCCCATATCGTGGCATTTTACATTTCGTTAATACAACGTTTCCTTGGCACCGTTCGTAGCAAAACGGAGAAAAGAATCGATAGCCGGATCACGGTCCCGTTCGACGGTTCTAGTCACGGGGCCACGAGCGTGAAACAGACCTCTTTATGCAATAATTTTTCCTACCGAACAAATGTAGGAGCCCCGTGCTCGTTCCCTGGGAAATAATGAGGACAGTGAAAGGCCTGAAAGACTCCGTCGTAAGGGCCGATTGTGGTGGTCACGTTTGCCGAACATGTGATCGGTCCTTCTTTTTTTTCTATTTCACAACTGGTTTCAGAGATTTTGTGTCAGCAAATCGCGTGACTTTCTCGACGACGGTTTAATCGGCCAATGGGCCGAGGCCGTTCCTACCGTTTGAGAAATGCACCTTTGCAATCGCCTTCTAACGCGGTTACGTACCCGTTTGCCAGTGAAGCGGACAGAACCGGAGGATGTAGCTCTCTGTGAGCTAAGACACGCTAGCTAGGTCGAGAATGCACACGATTTTCGGTTCAGCCGGCAAATTCTGAGATCCTCCCGTGGTCGGGGATCGACTCGGTCGGTTAAACGAGGTTTATGGCGGTTGCACAGCATCCTCAAGATGCGTGTTACACGGGGCACGGTCAGCTGTCCATTTTGCGTGGGATGAAACGATCGATGAAATGCGGAACAGAATGCGTACACGCGCCGAGGAAAATGTCTGTTCTCGAAGTCGGGGTTTACTTTTCTTTGGAAGTTGCGAGACGTGTCGGTCGTATGGAAAAGTTGCACAGACGTTGCGAAACGAGAGGGAGAAAGTATGGTTGTGCCAGTGGTTATGAAAATAGCTCAAGTATGTTTTCCTCGAGATATCGAAAGTTTCAGCGATTACGGGCTTCGCGTTTGGATAAATTAGAACATCGGTCGCGATGCAATTATTAACTCGATTTAATTGCTCAACTTTCTCTTCCAGCATTTTGTAACATATATTTCATTGTGTCGTTTTATAATAACGCAATGTATGTAGATGTACCATGTAAAATATAATATTAGATAAATTCGTTATCGTTGAATTTTTACTTAAGCTATTTTTGTAATTACCTGCGACATGTTTGTCTATAAAACTGTATTCAGGTAAATTCTTCGCGATATTTCTCATGTGCACGTTTTGCTTCAGGTGTACTTGCACGTGGATCCGATAAGCACTCGATAAGGAACATGACTCGTAATTGCATAGCATTGACTCGCGAGCCTTTGAATTCGCTAGGGTTTTTAAAACACATTTTCCTTACAAAGAGTTTCGTTAAAGGGATCATCGATATGGTAATGTATTCATGTTTTCAATATCTAGTAATCATGCACATGTATATATATATATATATATTTAAAAATAGTATGGGAACACGTTCAGTAGTAACAATAGGCCAGGTGGATAACCACCGAGTAGTTTGGTCAATTGATAGTCAGGCGTCAACGTGACTCTCTTATATAACCTACATTACGATAAACATGTATGAAACTATGATTTCTTTACTTTAACTCGCGATTAAGCAACACAATCATGATAACGTTTAACGATGATATTTATTAATTTGTGTTTCAGTAGTGGCAGCTCGATTTCGAGAAACAGCAACCGCTCCGAAAGTAGCGGTTATTGCGGTAGGCGTCCTTCTACATTTGGCTCCAGGTAACGCATCGTTTGAATTATCTTTTCTTATTTTGGATCACTTAAAAGAATACAGACAATACGATTGAAGCAATCGCGATGAAGGTCGATTCTTAAGAGCAATATTATTTTCTAAAAACACGATCCTGTCTTCGGACACCAAAGACAAGTCGAAGATGCATATTGACTATTGACGTCAAGAAAACGCGTTTACGATCATAATTATCTCACAGATACGCTTAAAATACCGATATATCGGATGTAGGAACAGTTGGCGAAATAACAAGACTTTGACTAGTAGATAATAAGAGTAAGGGATCCAGTGGAAAGCGTCTCGACGTTTTCCATAATAAAATGCGCAGGATACATCTGTTATTTATGGTCTCGCGATATTAGACTATTCGCGTGTATAAACATCCTCGAATATCATTGTACGTTGGAAGAAAAATATACAAACACAGAAAAGATGTGCACGAGAAAACGCTTCTCCGCGTGTACTTAAATTTAAAGTTGTTCGGTAAAATAATCAAGTCGTTTATCGTAGTTGGTACTTGACGCTGGGAAAAATGAGAACTACAGATTATTCAACTATCGGAAAATGCCTATTTATAGCTTGGTAAGAAGAATAACCGTTTAAGTTAAAATTAGTAATTGCGGTGTGAATACAATCGCTATGACCAACGACGCTGAATGGATATTGCATGCCAACGTGAGTTTATACGCTTATACGCGAACACGTTGGAACGAACGTCACTAGCATTTCATTTTGTAAATCAACAATGCCTGCATTATAATAGGTGTTGCAACCTTTTCCATCATTTATTTCCGTATAGTTACAATGAATTGTTCGGAACGTTGCGTAACGTGTTCCGCGTGGATTACAAAATTTAAAGCATTTCCGCATCCTTACAAAGAATCATATAGCGAATTTTCATTCTAATTTTAATCCGGCCCTCCCCCTTCGCTCTTTTTTCGTAATTAAATACCCATTCGGGAATGATCCATGTAACGAAACGCACATGTAAATTCGCGTGTGCGGATTTTTATTCCTGGTATGTCCGTGCGATCAACACGGTCGTTCCATAATTATCGCGATTGTGAAGGTGACACAGCGCGCACACACGCCCACCAGCGTCGAGTTTTAGCATCGTATTCATATACGTGCAGAAGAACGATTACATTCAGTTACGAGAAAGTGCACACAAACGTTGTTACTTGCTGCTGTAAACATTGGTGCATGTGCCGTGCCACGTGCCTGCAGTGTCGCCATCGGCGTCGTCTACGTGGCATGAAATATCCCCTACGTATTGTTGCATAATCCGGTTAGGCCGTGCCGTTGTAATAATAAATCAACATCGACGAGTCTATAAATTACAATTAAAACTAGCCTATTTCCGATTGTTCATCGGATATATTTAGAAACCGGTGGAAAAAAAGGAGGGGAAAAAAAAATCGGTTCTTTGCACTCGTACCTCGAATTACGTTCTCCGATGTTTCCGTCTCGGTTGAAATCTCGTTAGTTGGCGATCGATTTCGGTGGATTTCCTTCTCTCGCACTTTTTTTCGTAATTCTGTTTCTTCTGTCTCATCTTCGTGTTTCGACGGGAAAGCTTGGTCAGGTAAAATGGGATTGCGAAATTGGCGAAAACTGATTACGCCGCGGGATTCGAGGTGACAAACACGACGACGATTCGACAGCGATTCGAAATATTTGCCGAGTAGAGCGTTACGCCTCGTGTCGTTGCATGCTTATTGGACGTCGGAGTTGCATGCATCCTACGGTGCAATTGCGCGAGAATGCGTCAATGATCGCCGCGCGTGTTTCGCAGAGAACCGCAGGACAGAGGGAGACTCCGCGTGCAAATCCACCCGTAATTCGCTACGTGACTTGCAAGGGTCAAGGCTGTTTGCAATTACGTTTGTACGAACGCTTTTCTGCTGTCTGGAGTACAATGATGTATATTTGGACAAAATTACCCTCTCCGATGGCCGTATTTAAACACGGTATAACAGACGTTACGTGATATTAATTATATTGGCAAAGCTATTGTCATAATTAGTTTTTCATATTGCAGATAATAGCAATGGGGAAGGGGGCAACGAACAATGGTTTTCATTGTACGGAATATATACATACATGACGAGTAATCTGTAATAAGCTGGTTTATTACATAATGTATCGAGAATTACATGCGAGGCATATTTGGTATGTTTTATTCGATAATAATAACACTTGCTTGCTACTTACGCAACAGTTAACGAGCCACTTGGAATAAAAAGAATAAAAGAAAGAAATGGAATAGAGATTTATTTAACGCGAAAGATATTTTTAGATGAATGACAACTGGTGTCTTTATCTCGATCCTTTGATCTCAAGGGTATTACCTGGCGGTGATTCTAATTATAGCTATGCGAAATGTTCAGGACTAACGGTTATTGTAAATTCCAAGTGCACATTTTCATACGTTCTTGTTCGGAGAATCACAAATTCGCGTTTCCCCGATCATTAGGAAGTCATTGGACTACGACGGCATTTGCAAGCTCTGATCTGCAACTCGGAAACGTAGACGATATGTGGCGTACCTTATCTCGGAGAAAGCTAGGAAGGTCTTTCGTTAGAGAAATTCACTTTCCCTTTGTTACACAACGAATGCAGTCACGATTTGATGACCTAAAGCATTTGTTACGTGTTGTATTTTTGTCGCCG
The DNA here is from genome assembly GCA_002201625.1 of Euglossa dilemma. Taxonomy (NCBI): domain Eukaryota; kingdom Metazoa; phylum Arthropoda; class Insecta; order Hymenoptera; family Apidae; genus Euglossa; species Euglossa dilemma. The sequence goes on along the minus strand of NIJG01000099.1, from coordinate 3,833,716 downwards.
GTCGTTTTCCTGGAGAAAGTTTCTCGACGATCTAGTCTATTTTAGTATTAGTCCACTCCTACAAGTTGTTACAATAATATAAATCTAGTTATGCTTATTAGGGTCGTCTAGAATCACGGCATTCTTTCTGATAAAGCTATTGTTAAATCAGCAAGTGAACCTGCAGTTCATGTTCGCATGCAAGTCCAGTAGATTTCTTGTTCGTTGACTTAGCGAAAAGTAGACTTATTTTTAAAACATGTATAGTTGGTTATGTTACTCGTTGAACGTACACGAGGAATATCGACGTTTCCGGTATCGCATTATCGCATTATGTCAGAAAATGTGTGCAAGCTGATACGTTTTATTTGAGGTTATTTAAAGATATCATAGGTCGAACGATTTAGTTCATTTCATCGATCGCGATTGCTTTATGTGTAAATTGAAAGATCCTACTCTCCCTTACCCCCCTTGATAATTACGTCCATGCTAGGCAACGTCGCAGAAATTATTATATGCCTCGACGATACGAGGCTTAGATTCCTTTCAATCATCCTTGAAAATTTTACGTTCTGTCTGTACTAATTTTTGGATCTGTCCGCTAGATAAGATTAGAGGTTTTTCCACTTGTATATGTAATGTCTATATGAACATAGCAATGAAGCACTACCGCAGCCAATCAGCAAAAGAAAGGATAAAGAACACAAGAAGAAGAAGTCGAAGACGATTTTGGCTGTTAATGCTGAGGCAGATATTACCCTGAAAAGTGCCGGCACACCGCCGGAGGCCGTGTCTTATAATGTCGCCGTCCCAACGAAACCTATACTTGAAAAGAAACCAGGTTGGTTGCGATCTAAAATTGCCGGGAAGAAGTGCACGTTAACGATTCTTGAAAATTCTTGATCTTTAAGAAATAGCTCGGACGCAGCAAGCGCGTAGTCATCGGATTATATAATCGGTATCACAAGAGAACGAACGAATATCAAATTCTTACTACCAGTCAGACTAGTCGTTTGCTCGTACTACTAATTCTGCTGACTGTACCGAATTCGATTCTTTCTTTCGGATTTCGAGTTTAAACGAGACATGACGATTAAATTGGAACCGGGTGTCACGCGGAACGATAAGAGTTTCAACGACTCTCGCGAAAATAATGCTTAAAAATGAATATTTCTCGCGTAACGAATTACAGAAAAAACGCGTATCAATTTATTTCGTCGAAGTAGAAGGAAAGATCGATAGTTTTACGTAATGTAATTTGGTTTCGTGCACTTTTCCCTTCAGTTGGGTTTCGCTTACTTCACAGCCAAAGGCTTCAAACGACCATTCTTCCTCCTCCACGTTTACCCTCATGGTTCCCTTAGTCCGTCAGACATCGAATCCGAATGATCGACTGTATCTCTTTTATTCGAACTCACGACTCACGACTTCCTGCTCGTTTCAGATCGAAGAAACAGATATTCATAGATCTATTAGAGGGTTCGTCTGGTTTGAATACGACGATACTTATCGCTAGTTAGCGTCGGTTGCCCTGAACTTGTGCGAAAGAAAGTTCTACGTAGCTCGTGATCGAATAAAATATTCGAGAAATCGAGTGACGACTGGTGTTGTTGCTTTTGACCTGGCAATTAATCTCAGCTCTGCCCATCGTGAACGAAACCTTGAAAGAAATACCTCCGTTTCTAATCCAATTACGCGCTAAAACATTGATCCTTTCTCGTCTTAGCTTTCTGCGCAAATATTATTGCTCGTACAACGAATCCGTCGAATTAATTAATTAAAATACCATTCCGTAGTTACGATTTGACATTAAAGTAGAGCGATGAAAGCTGTGAACTTATTATTAGTATACCGTTCAGTAAGAAACCCTTTGTCGTTGTTGCGGAAGACAATCGTCGTATAGAAAGAATGGTGATCCCGAAGTATGTTCGGTATCGAAACCGATCTCTCCTTATACTGGTTTTAGATAATCACTCCGTACTATCCGTGGACAAAAGGCAGGTTCCGAGCTTTCCGCTTGGCTCAGTTGCAATAGTACTCGGACTGAACCGTGCTTTATATAACATCGGGAAGCGACTATGATTTACGTAATTATTTACATAATTTTTAATAATCCATTTCGAACAACCAATTCTCACATAGGCTTTTTTCATCGGTCGTTACGAGCTTGGACCTGATTTGCTCGTTACGAGCCTGCGACGTGTCCTGCAATAGGGTATGTTTAAGCGCGAGAATAGATCCGTTACGTAATCACGATGCTTGTTTGCTAGTTCATTGCACGAGGGGTAACTGTATTGTATTGTACAATCTTTGATCAATGAATCCGCCGTTTTGAAACCGAACGACATGCAACGCGTTAACGTTCGCAAACGACTGACCAGATCGCGATAAAAACGCAAATGAACGTAATAATACGACGAGCGATTAATGGAATCAGATTCTAATAATAGTTGCTCGGTAAACGAGGTGAAAAACAAGAGTCGAGAAGTAAAAATTGCCTTGGTACCAGCTTGGCGTGTTATTCAACGATCCCTCTATAACGTTCCAAATCGAATTTTTTTCCGTGTCTCTTTTATTTATTTATTTATTTATTTTTTTTTTTTTTTCTATCTCCAGCTCTGTTCTCTGTAAACTGCGTTCCTGTTGGACTAAGGAAACATTATAATCCCCTCATCCTTTGTTCGTTCATCACCCATGCAGCAGGTCACGTCTTACACGTTTTCTTCGACACTCCCCTATTTCTTTTTCCTCCAAGATATCCAGTTTATTTTCCATCTGTCTCTTCCATCATCCCAGGCGTCCACGCTATCACGTTTTCAGGGAAACCCAATGAAATTCGTAGGATCTACCTGACCTATTATATATTAACCATCCCTCGGCATTACCTTCTTCCCTCGACTTTCTCAAACCCAGTTGTTCAAAGTGTTTTTTTAGAACGGTTCAAACGCTCGCAAAAGTAAAAATAGACACGTAGAATTGATGTAAAAAGTACCCAGACCCCTTCTCGGTATTCGAGCAATGCGAAACGCCCATGAAATGTTTTCGAAAACGTGACTAGTGCTGCGTGGGTATGAAAGATCCATGTCCCATCAGAAAATACGGGCAGTTATGTCCAAGAAGAACAGAATATAACGAGGGGAATTTTTGTTGAATGTATACAAGAAGAAATAGCCACTGTAGAATTGGTGGATGCAACGGATCCCGGCGAGCACAATGGCGATACCGTCACAGATGTGGAAGCAGGACTTGCTTCCCGTACGAATCCTCTGGATGATTCCACTTCTCAAGCCAATGTTAGTATTCATTACAAAGCAACAGGGAAATAAATTTCTCCTAACTAGTTAACCGTGGTAAAAGGACACGTAGAAACAAAGAGTAATTATGTCAGTCGAGACTCGCTCGATCGTGGTCGATCGAGGGGCTCCTTTTTAGGAAGGTCCAGGATCGGGCATGCTCGGAGAAGCATCCTGCCATCTAATACTTCGTATACATCTGTACACGTTGTTATATTAATTTTAATATTAATCTTAACCCGTCTGCTTCTCATATGGGTAGATTAAATAATTCTTTTCTTTCATTGTTCTAATTCGGTATGGCTTTTTGTATACGATGGTGTAACACGGTAGTGCCATTGTTGCAAGGTTTCAATAGTGTTATGCATGGAGAAAGGAGATTTATCGAGATTGACAGCAGCTGCTAACAAAACGATATTCTAGTAGTTGGTGAGATTACTTGGTTTCTCTCGAAATCTTCAATTTCCTTCTCTTTCTTGTCGGTTCTTACGGTAACTCGTAACCTTCTTGGGTTTACTAATCAACTCGTAGGCGTATGTAGTTAATTGTAGAATATATTGTAGAATACTCTTCTTTTCCTTTTTGGCATGTAATTTTAAAACGTTTATAAAATTTACTTCATATTATCGATTATTTCCAATTGCTCGAATAGAATGAAAATTATGTTTCTACATAAAATACGACCCTTTTCTCCATGCATAGTCTTGACGATTGACCGACCAAAAGTTCTATCGAGGTGTTTCGTATGTAAAATGTCCTATGGCAAATCTATGCTAAAATTTGCATGTTGTTGTTGATAAAAAAAAAAATCGCGAACAACCTGTAATAGAGAGAAAAGTAGCGACGAGTTCTCTCTACAAGCTATCTAGCGAGTAAACAGTCGTCGAGATTTTATATGGAAATGATCTTGATGACATAGATTCAGTGTCATCTACTGCGTGCTAACGAACGATTTCATGGGCAAATCTACTAGCACTTGCCTGCTCTAAATTGATGCCAACACTTTCATATTGTATATCCTATAGGAGGGATTTTGCGCAGTGATTTCGATGCATGACGGCCTCGTGCTGTATACGACTCCTTCGATATGCACAGCTCTAGGATATCCCAAGGACGCGTGGATTGGCCGTTCTTTCATCGATTATGTACACCCCAAGGATAAGGCCACACTGGCTGATCAGATCACACGCGGTATAGTGTCGCCGCAAGAAGAGAGGCTGAAAGGTATTACTCGGAAACTTTTTCTACTTTTTTTCTACTTTAACAAAAGTTATTAGGTCGTTTGGAAAGTGATTTCGTTTTTCCCCAACAGATGACCTAATTGTATTTTTTCACAGCCAGCTTCACACTTCAGCCGCATAAAAAAAAGATGAAATGACTTTCCGAACGACCCAATAATTTCTTCCATGTTCTCTATCTTCCGAGATGCAGAAATTCAGATCAATTGATTTGTCAGGTATCAACGGTAGAAGAGCAAGCTTATTCTGTGGACTGCGGAAGTATACGAGATCCGCTGTTCAACAATCGAGTAACCAGCACAAGGAGGCAAGGTCGAATTTGTACCTTTCGTTCCACTTGACCTTGTCGTTCAGAGATTTTCGAGACCGTGCGACTGAACAGCAACACAAATCAATGTTCCTGGTGGTTACTGCCCAACCTGTTCATTCTGCATATAAAGGTAGTATAGCTAAAGATCTTCGAGGAGAGTCGACTAACAAAAAGATTCGATACATTGATTTTTCTAACATAAATATCCCTGAGATAATACTATGATACAAATCGTCCTATTCGTTAGTCTAGTCTTCTCGGCGATACAATATGACTCGGTGGTTTCCATGGAGATATGCCTTAAGCAGAAGGTAATTCTTCTCAAATTAGAAATGTTTATTCGAGAATCGTGACGATGTTAATAGTACCTCATCTTCGTCGTCTTTTTATTTATTTGTTTTTCTTATTATCTGGTCAGTTTCTCGTTTTCCTTCAGTTTGGAGACCACTGTTTCGATTATTCGTTTAAGTAAAAGAGAAAGTAAAGCAAGAGCAGCAATGCACCGATCATATCTCATAAATGAACATACGCTTATTACTCTTAACACGTAGTGACTTTTCGTTATTAACATCGATTATGCTGCGTTTTAACCCGAAGAAGAGAGGGAAGGAAATGAAAGACATTTCGACTACGTCAAGTAGTAACTTAACGATTGCATAATTGTATTTCTCTTCTTGTCCACGTGACTTCGATTCAACGAATATGTTACGATAAAACTAATTATTTTGTTTCGGAGATCGTTTAAGTTGGCTATTCATCGACGAAGGATCGAAATTACTTTGAAAGCTAACAATTTTACTCGACGCTTTGTCATTTCCTCGTCTCGCTTTTATTAAACGCTTTTATGAAATGCGGGATTACATCGAGTATAATTTTTCCTACGTTTATTATTTATTTCGCTCGATGTGGGTTATAAAGCGACTCAGAATGCTATTTCAAAGTTTCCAAGAAACTGTCCCGACGAGTCTGTTCGAAAGATATAAATGGGTTACCCAAAAGATTGGTATATCGATTCGTACTCTATTATAAAACAATCTATTCTATACTTGTGTACGTAGATTCAGAAGACAGATGTTCGTACAGGCTTGTTAGCGAATCAAATTTGTCGCTTTGATTGCTTACCATAAAGACTAAAACTTTCATCACGAAGGAAGCACCTGGCAAGAGAGAGAATGACACCGACATTCTTATTATCGTTATCCGCAGCGCCAGAAGAAACAATAATGTCTTCGGTATTCACGACCCGCCACACTGCGATGTGCTACCTATCCCACGTTGACCCTGACGTAGTCCAATACTTTGGCTATCTACCTCAAGATATGGTCGGTCGTTCGCTGTTCGACTTCTACCATCCCGAGGATCTGCCCTTCATCAAAGACATCTATGAGACTGTGAGCATGTGCCCTAGAAAAAAAGCTTTAGGTTTCGATCGAGTATACCCGTGAGAAAAAAAAAAGTATGCGAGAATGATAGAGAAAAGAATGTAATCCGGAGAAAAAGCGCAAGTACAAGCGAGTCCCGAGAACCGAACGTCGAATGACGTACGAAACCAAAAATCTTTATTCCCTCGATTATTTATATTTACACATATATCGTTGAACAGGTGATCAAGCTCGATGGTGCCTCCTTCAGATCGAAACCCTACAGGTTCGTGGTGCAGAACGGAGGCTACGTCGTTCTCGAAACAGAGTGGTCGTCCTTTATCAATCCCTGGACGAAAAAACTAGAATTTGTCGTAGGTCAGCACAGAGTACTGAAAGGTCCAGCGAATCCCGACATCTTTCGTGTACCACGTGCAACCGAGAACGGTCAATTGGCGAACATTAGCGAGGAGGTGCTGAAAGAGGCCAAGATCATACAAGGAGAGATACGTACACTTCTCGACGAGGTACGTCTTCCCACGATGATTCATGCTGAACCAGCGGTATAGTTAGCGCAATTTGCCTAGATCGTAATACGTATCGTTTGATAAGGTAAACGTAGGACCAGGGCGTGTGATCGAGCAATTTTTTTATTTATACGGACTATATTGTAGAAGTAATTCTCTCCCTCTCTATCTGTCTATTTATCTACCCAAATACCTATCTACTTATATATCTGTCTCTCTGTCTGTCTATCTATCTATCTGTCTATCTATCTACCTATCTCTCTGTCTGTCTATCTTTCTGTCTGAAGGGTAATGCGACAATGAACAAATGAATTTAAGAAGGATAATGAGACACCGCCGTATAATTGTTTCCGTGAAATTCTAATCCCAACAAATAAGTCCGCTCATTCCCCAACTTTTTCTCTTCTGTTCTATCGTACGTCTGCGCAGAACATCCAAAGAAAGTCAGATATAACCGAGCTCGACGTGTCAAAGAGGTGCAAAGACCTTGCGTCCTTTATGGAAAATCTGCTGCAGGAGACAAGGACACCCGGTCTTGGCAAAGATGGGCTCGCTACCGACGACAGGAGTTTTTCGGTGACTATTAGCTACGTTTTAGTATCGCCGACACTTATCTATTTTGCTAGTAATACGCTATGATGCGCTGTGGTGGTATACTACAAGTATATTTACAATAACTGTAATATTACTCGTGTTCCGCTTATGACGGTCCAACGTGGAAGGTACTTCCTTTAGATCATGTCTAAAATCTCTACGGCAACACGAATTCTGCGATAATATCTTGGTACATCATCGTTTTTTCCCTATTTTCCCGTTAAAAATTCCGCTTCGACTCGTTAGTTTGCCTTCTTCGTTTCGAGCGTCAAGTTCTATGGATAATTTGTTTTAATTTTAAACTTTTAACGACATTCTTGCGCTTTCGCGTTGGTTTTGAGGGAGGAAAATAGGAAATATAAAACGAACGCGTTGTACCGAATATTTATCGGCAGTATCCGTAGAAGCGAGAAGGAAAGAAATTTCTCACGAATATTTATTAGCGATTCGTTTTGAAGTATATAATGAACGTTTTAGAATAATCGATTTGGGTACTTTTGGCTGTATTTCTTTTTTCCCTCGCTGATACGACCAGGAATGCATGATGTAAAAATAGACTACAAACAATTAGAAGGTCTAATAGAAAAAGTTCTACGTTGATATATCTCTTCACGAAGCAACTTGAAATTTGAATATTGCCATAATACGACAAACCGAGGACAAAAGTGACAAAACGAAACAAGAGAAAGAAACGAGAAACGTAAAACTGTGAAAGTACGATGATACCTCTATATGAGCCAGCCAATATCACTTTTTTTTTAAATCAATTTTTAATAATCTGTGGTAAAAAAAAAAAAAAAAAGAGAGAGAATGGAAGAACATGATTCTCGCTGCTTCTGAACGATATGTCCTAGAATTTTTTAGATGGTTTGGAAGCTAATGTGCAAGGTGAGTAAGGTACACAGCAATTGATTAAACATCTTACAGCCTGGTGTCACGTCTAACCGGATGGTTAACCCAAAGTAATTCTAAAAAGCCACCTCTCACGAGTTAGGGCATTCATGCACATCTGCTACTAAAATTTATAGCGTGGCTAGTCGTAAGTGAAACGAAAAGAATCAACGGCAAAGAAAGGTATCAAGTTGTTTTGTGCATCGACATGGACGGAGGGCAAAGTGAAAATTGTGTAGGTCCGATGAAGGATAGTGTCAATTTCAAAACCTTGTAGGCACGTTGTTGGTAAGTTTATTTACTTTTTCTTTCATTCAATGTTACTATTCGCGCATATTCGGTAAAACGCCAAGCCTTTCATATACCTCGATTGCAACAGTTTCGTATCATATAGTAGCTAATTGCTCCCGTTTCCCAATGGCAAATCATGTGCCGATTATTCAGTGGAAAACGGGTCAGAGTGTCTGAAAGAAAAGACAAGAAAAAATGCAATTCGTTACTGTATATACTGATCTCGAATTTCTAGCGAATTTTTAACGAAACGTGTCATCGAATACTCTTTGCTAAGATAGCATAATCGAGACTAATATTCTATCTCGTTGCACGATCTTTCATCTATCCGTCTGATGGTATTGTTCTCTCTGCGTCACGATTAATAACTTGTACGTAACGTTTCTTTATTTAATAACGCTATTTCTCCCCTTCATTGCCTGTTTCGTTGACCAACAAATCGTTTGCCTTTGATTATTTTTATTTTTCGTTCTTATCATCGAAACATGTTATTGTTATTTACATTGCTACGTTCCTTCGTGTTTTCTTCAACGATACGTTGCTTCTTCGACGTGTTTCTTTCCTCGATTCTCTCGCGAGAATATTTTTGCTCGACAGCCAGATGTTTCTTTCTTTTCCCGTGTACCCGGAAATTTTCTTCTACCCTAATCCACTCACTACCTTTAAATCGTATCATTTGTGTCGTAATCCCTTGCCTCTTTATCATACTTAAACGTAATTGACGTTACATATCGATTGATCGATTCGCGATTAGCCGTATACTGTGCAGCAAAGAGCACGATGTACGGAATTCTGGAAAGTTTAGTATCATGTATTCGAGAAACGGTTGACATGCGTTAACGTCAAAGGCTATAAGTGCATCTAGAAATTTATTGCAATACGACATCCGTGAATAGAGTTCCAGTGTATCTCTTCACTTACAAGGTTTTGAAACTAACGGGGTAATGTGAGAAAGCGGGAATGGAAGAACGTATATCTTAACGCGTATGAATGATGGTAATATTTTTAAAGTTCTGATAACAGTATTGGTTAACTTTCGCGAATGAATTTGGTAATTAATGCTTCTTGGGGTATGATGAAAGCGACAGACATATGAAATCAATGTACACAGGTATAACGAAAGCCAGAGAGGCCTTTTATATATGTCTGTTTTACTTTCATCGCGGAATTTTTCTAAATTTCCACGGCAAAAATCTTTCTACGTTTAGCGAGTATTTGGGAAGGGAAGGAAAGGTGTGAAAGAGTATGCATGAGTGAATGCACGAGTGTCAAAGATCTAGAAGGGAAAACAGTAAAACGGAAGGAAGTTGGTCAGTTGTAACAGTCGAAGCAACTAACGGTGTTACAGAGCTGGAGAAATATTAGTCGGTCGATTGGTCGCTCGTGCGTTGTAAATATTGCATTTTTGCGGTCGCAAGATTGCTGAAGGACTTACGGTGCAGAGAATATTTTGCACAAAATTTTAACAGCCGTCTATAGCTGGGCAAAACGTCTAACAAAATACCGAAAGCTCGGCGCGAGCATAACGCAACGCAAATTTGCAAAACAATTGACAGTGACAAAATCAAGTGACAACTCTTTCTAAGTCGCTACAATATACTTGTGAAGGGATCACGCAATCCCTTGTTGCAGGAGCACGACAGCGTGATGCTTGGTGAGATTTCGCCCCATCACGAGTACTACGACAGTAAATCCTCCACCGAGACTCCGCCAAGTTACAATCAGCTCAACTACAACGAAAATATTGAAAGGTTCTTTAAGAGTAAACCACCAGTTGCCACCATGTACGGCAGCGACGAAGAGAATATTAATTCCAGCAATGACGAGGGTGGAAAAACGAGTCCGAATTCAGCCGGTGAGTATCCGTCGTAAATTTTCCTTATTAACCATTTGCACTTCGAATTATGTTTCGATTTTATTATCAGCAACTTCCAACCCCTTTTAGCGTCTTGTCTGAAATTTTCTTCAATTAAAAAATAGCACAGTTTAAACAAACAAAGTATTTAATATCGTATTTTGTAATTTGCAAGTATACGATATCTCCCGAGATAAAAACCGATGTCGAGTCATACTCTCGTATTATATTTCAATATTTCAATTTTGCTACCAGCAGCCCTTAAATTTTTTATTTGGACTAAAATTTTATTTCGACTAAAAATTAGGACAATTTAAGTAAACGAAGGAAGAGACAAAAATTCGATTAAATGTCGGTTTTATTTACGCTATTATTGTATTTCATTTTTAAGTGTGTATCTCTTGAAACAATTTCCCGATGTCGAGTCGCGCGAAATTATTTAGCAAAGAATTTTTTAATTTCGTTCGAATTCGAATAATCTTGACGTTTTAATATTTTCGTACGTTTAGCGAGGAAATGTATGTCACCGATAAACGGAAGTGGTGCTAGCGGCAGCGGTAGTGCAGAAAACCTCAGTAGTGGTTCGAATAATCAAACAAGTTCAGCTAGCAGAGGAAACACGTCGAACACGACTAGCACGGAAAGCTTCAAGGCTCCAACGTTGACGGAGTCGTTACTGAACCGACATAACGAGGATATGGAGAAGCTGATGATGCAAAAGCACCGGGAGCTTCGATGTAGCTTCAAGAACAGCGACAAACTGAAGGATTCTCGCATAAAGACAATCGAGAAAATGTCGACGGACCCGAATACGCATTTTCTTAACCAAGGCCATGGCGTTAAGAGGAGCGGAAGCCATAGTTGGGAGGGAGACAGTTTCAAAGTTAGTAATCCACCGACAAATCCGCGTAATTGTGAATCGAATAGTTGCTATGAACAATCGTTTTTTAAACGTGTTCGATTGCGTTTTATCAGGTTTCAAAGCACGATGAGGTGTCAAGGACAAGTACCGCGGGTCAGTTTCCTACAAACGTTGCAACAACAGTCACAAGCATGAGCGTCGATCAATCAACCGTAATTCAAACAGGTGCTAATATCAACTTGTGGCAACCTTTATCTGTTACTGTACCACCTCCACTGCCTACTCAACCACACAATGTGCCACAAAAGTGAGTATTCCTTGATGAAACGAGCGATAAGATATAAGAAAAGAAAGAATACGAAGGAAGGAAATAAAAAGAGTAATCAATTGCACAAATGAAATTGCGATTTCTTCGATTTCAGCACAAGTTCACAAGCAATACCCAGAATGCCAGTACTGCCGCCAATGATACCAGTATATTATGTTCCCGTTTCACAGACTAATGATCCTGTGGCTTTATCATCTCTACAGGAAAAACTTAGCCCGCCTCAATCAATGCAACCCCCGCAACCAAATCCTTATAGTATGTATTTCTTTGAATATTTCGTTGCGTAGAAATGATTTTTTTATAATTATCACGCACGGTGTTTAACTAAGAGATTCGCTAACTTAGAAATTCGTATAACTAATCCCCTTTCGATTCTGTCAAGTATACGACAGAATATATCGAAACTAAATAATACCACGAATTTTGCAAACAACGCGTCGAAAATATAAGAAAATATTTTTAAACGATCAAGGAAAATTGAAATATCGAAACTAATTTCCAGTGTTTGTACCAGTTTCATATGTGACGACAACGATGGCTGGTGTTATTTATCCTCCAGTGTTAGGTGCTCCGACATCCGGCATGATGTACAGACCTTTTTTGATCCCTGAACAAACACCAGTCACGCGTGAAAATAATCAATCTACAGTGAATAAATGTTCCGATCGGAAACGACCAGCCAGTCAAGCAACAAGCATAAAGGCAGAACCAGGCAGCATTATGGCCATGTCTGAATCTTCTAAAAAAGTAAAATAATTCTACGTGTTATCCGCTTATTAAATAGCCCTACTCGTTTGCTTAATTATTAACAATTAATAATAACTAGGTGTTGTCGCCTGGCGAATTGTTCTCTTCTTGCGTAAGTAACGATGGGGGCTGCTCAAGCTTAATAGACGCACCAACGCCAGTGAACCAAAAAATTCACAAACAAAACGACTACAACGTGGATGAATCGAGTTCATCGAGCTTTTATAGTAGTTTTCTGTACAAAAGCAGTGACAGTAGCTGCAATCCAGATCAAAAGCCAACGGAATACCTACCAGAAGTAAATGCCATTCCTTTTTCTTTTCGTGTTTAATAATATTCACTCAAGGAAAATTGTAATACAAATAAATACATATTATCGATCACTTGCAATTTATCCAAAAGGTTTTTTTAATCGGGGAAAGGTATGATCGATTTATTGGTAAACATTTGTTTATAGGAAAGTATGAAGCAACATTATGGTAAGCGAAGAAAAGAACCACCATGGCTCGAAGGTGTCCAGTTAACTCCAGAATTGATATACGAATATCAAATACACCCCAAGACACTAAACGAAGTACTTCAAGCTGATATGGATGCCTTAAAAAATTTTAATCAACCCCTTTTGGTGAATGACCAATTGGGTCAACTTTATTTGGACTTGGAGGTGGAAGGTTTCGAAACGAAGCTTGTTCTCGAAGATGGAATTACTTCCAGTGGTAGTGACAGCGGAAGTAGTAGTGGAAGTTGGACAGCCGGCACAATGTCGCAGGTAAACTATAATTTTAAAACTGTATGTTAAACATTATGTCTCGATGACATACGAGTACCGATTTTATAGAAACTGTAAATTATATTGTAAAAAAATGAGAAAGCATAAATCAGCACAAGATTTTTTATTAAACATAAGTGTGGTTGATACATTTCTTTTTAAATCACTAAATTTTTAATTTTTTAAATCGTATGAGCGACTATTTTATAGTAGATACTTGCTTGTCGTTAGAATATCATTGAAATAAGAAAACTTGTGTTCTTTAAGTATTAAATCATCATCAAATGGGTTTTATGTACTATCGCAAAAACTTTAAACTAATTATAGATTTAAGAATAATTATGTCGTATTAATAAATAATTAAAATATAAGAATACATATCGATAATAGATTTTATTTAAAGAAGTTTTGTACATCATGAAGCGATAATGGGTATACTAAAAGGACAAGATCTTGTTTGCAGCAAAAACATAGGAGGAGAATGGTGAAGTACAGTAAACTCGTAATGATTCATGAAGAGAATGCACCATTGCCACCGGCGCTATCACCCCAAGCCATACCTTGCCAGCAGTTATAGGAAAAATCTTGTGACGATCAATTTCTAGCTGAATACTACTTTGAAATTCGAAGCATCCGTTTGCAATCTCATACTTCAAATTTGATTCTAGTACTTACGATACAATTGATCGCTGCGTACAATTTCAATGTTATTTAGATTATTTTAATTTATTACATTTATATTTCAAGGCAGATTACAATTCTTCTGACATATTTCGCTGACATATATTCTTCAGACATATGTACGTATTCACGACTTTTTATATCTTTAATCATTTAGTTTAACGCGTTTCATTTGTCTTTTTTTTTACATTGTAATTTATTAATTCAAACTATTCTTCTTCTTATTATTAATATTGTTATTACCATTATCATTATTATTACATGTAAGAATTTAGGTTTCGTAGCATTTAGGGATATTAATATTATCATCGGTCGACAAATTAATTTTATTTATAAATTAGCAGTAAATTTAACTGCCTCAAACACATTTCTAAGTATTCAAACACGATGTCAATTCCATACATTTAGGAATAAAATATTAAACTCTAAGATATCAAAAATCATATTATTTAAAAGGTTAGTGATTCGATAAGGCTTAAGTTCCCTTTTTCCTTCAAACGAAACTCACCGATATTTTATTATCTCCGACGATGGTACTTTTACACACTCGTTAGGTCGGCGATAATTATTAGGCATTCTTATGTCCCAAGGATAAGAAACATTTTCGTGAAGCTACAGGGTCCCTATTATTATCGGGCAGACATTGACGTCCACGTGATTGAGTTTAACTCTATTCGGCCTTTGTTTGCATATATAAGATAACTAATAAGTTCTCATTGTTACGAAAGTGTAAAATCCGTTGGAAAGTCTGTCGCCTGCACAATGTTTGATATAGATTTAGTACGATTAGAAATACGGAGTAAGGAAAGAAGAAAGGGGGAAATTATATACACTTATATATATTTATAATTTTATTAGTAACAGAATTAAGGAATTAGGTGAATACTTTAATACTTTGCTAGGTGTACCCTTTTGTAACTCAATGATTTCCATTCTCATAATCAATTCCTTCTAATAAGACATTATAGTTATGTTAGTTGAGAAAGATTATTTTTCTATTATCGTATATCAATTATAAATAGTTTTTCTTCGTTTTATTCTTAACAATTGCGATTTATATTTGATTAAAATTTAAAATATATCTATTTTTAAATTCAAGCTATTACTTATAACGAATAATGGAGATTTTTAATTCACAATGGGACCAAATAATGGGGTTATTCTTTTTCAAACACACCGTGTCTTAGATATTTTAGATTTGTTAGATAGAATTATAGTAATAACTTTTGTATTTGTTTATATTTGTAATCCTATTAATAATTTTGATATCTGTTCCATGACGATAAAAATTCTCATTTAATATTAATACATTTGTATATTCCTCGTGTTACTGTAAGAAATATAATTTCATTGTTCATTTCATAGTACAGGACTGACAAGATTATTTTTACGTGTTCTTTCAATATAGAGAAGAAACATTCTGAAATTTTCATCTTAACATTTGTATGATCGAAGAATATTTTATATACCATCTGTTTCTATACATAGTATACGAACCATGATTGATATGCCTATTGTATTGTGTAATTGAGAGGTAGAAGAAATATTTTGTATACCAGTGAACTGCAACCTTTCGAATTGAACGATGTAGCCTGTTTGTTAAGAGGTCAGGACGCTGTTTTTGTAGATGTAAAAAGAGAAGAGAAAATGAAACGTCGTGCTTCCTTTTATTCTGAAGATCGTAAATCTAGTCCAGATTATATAAAGTAGTTGCAACAATTATCCTATAAAGGTTTCATATAAAGACCTACGATGTTAGCTCGAATAAGAAACGAAAAACCTTGTTCACTCCTTTATTCAAGAAGCATTATTCGTTTTTATATGGATATGTAATATCGACTATACCTCATACAAAGAAACAAAGGCATCGATACCCGGTATTTTTATCGATTAATCTGCTTTTAAAATATAATTCGATCAAACTGTGAAAAAGTCATTGTCATCGTCAAAAAAGAAAAAGAATATATGGAAGACGTAAACTGCAAATTCTAAATAAACGAGTTTGAGTGGTAGTGTCGATGCTTTTGGCTTCAAAATTCCAAGTCTTATGCTTCGTTTCTTAAAGACGTTACATTAGCACAAAGTTTTATGATTTTTTCAAACAAGTGACTGTCGACAAAAGTGTACGAATGAATAGATACATGTTTATTTATTTAATTCTTTTAGAACGCGTTTACTTTCTGCATTTGTATTTAAGATGGCATTTTAACAATTACGGGGAAAAAAGTACCATGATTGTGCGATAATAACAGCTGATTCTACGTGTATAAAAGAAGATAGGTGTATAAATAATTCTTTATTTTTCCTATCTAGGTTCTATTCCCCGTTTGTACATTTTCTTTCTCGTTTTGCAGACGTAGCTGTTTTTATCGCACATTTATTAATACGCCAAGCGTAAAAATCTTTAAGAAATAATGTAGATACAAGTAATAAGGTATAATAAGGTGTAACAAGTGGATAACTTTAAAATTTCCTTCTTCGTTGCATCATTTATCTTTTCCTTACAGTATTGTAATAACAATAAGATTTAGGAAATTGTAGTTAAACAAACTGCGAATGTCTCGTTTAACGGGTATTCGCAGGTGTACATGTTTGATATGGAAATAATTGGCGCTTTGTTGTTTCTACTATTTGTTCGAGTAATTTATTCGTGTAACAAATGTGTTTTATAACGGTAACGATAAATATTTAAATCGCGACATTATCAGATGAACGCAATGCTGGCGATGAAAAATTTGATACGTTATCGATAAATATGCATTATGACACAAAAATGTTTGTATCACATTACGTCTTGGGATATACAGAAACGAACAATGCTCGTGCAGTTTGTGATCCTCCTCAAGTACAAAATATTAAAATATCGTGTCCGATTACTTTATCTGTACAATTTTTTACATGTAAAAGCATACGATATAATTAATCTGTTGAGACATAAATTTTACAAGTTTATAAATTAGTGTCTAAATCTCTGTATAATCTGATGCTCAATTTTAAATAAATACAAACTGTACGAGTCATACACGAATGCGAAGGTTTCTACAGTCAATCAAAGTGATCTTAATTTGTTATATAATATCTGGATTGTATAAACGTAATAATTGTAATAGCAATATATTGAACGTTATAATTTGCAGTAATTCGAAGCAACCGTTATTGCATTCCTTTCAGACATAGATATTATATTTATCGAATTCGTTGTATGTTAACGAAGAAAGCGAGTCTTCTGATTTTTATCTTGTGTGCGTGTATGTCCGAACAAATTAATGATAATTAAGGAAAGAAATCATGGTTTTAATATATAGTTTTTATTTGATAAGTAAAATATATTTAATAATTTATTATTTCACGACCATTTCGATTCCACGCGAGAAATAACATACTTCCTGGTATGATTTTCAACTTTAATTGTCTTTTTTTTACATCCTGAACGTTATATATTTTACAGCGAAGGTAAAAATTTTATTAAAAGTATTGCTAGTATAATGATAGAATACTAATGTATATATTATCTTTGTACATTTCCGTTAATGTTGAAATATACGTATGAAATACACTATATCTATGGTTAAGTGTAAAAAAAATGTATCGAAGATTTATTCATGCTTCATACTTAAACAACTTTTAGCACTTTCGTGTCACTACGGGTTATATGGATAAGTCCTTCTCTCTTGCCTCGGCGTTTCGACTCATCCAAACTCTAATTCGAGTCATTTTGTACTTTATTTTCTCCATTGATCTAACTTATTTTAGACTCAACCCTCTTAATTCGATATTTCAGCCTGTCAACCAAACACTTCATCTCGTATAGTTTGCTGACCCCTGATTCGACCAACATTGATCATGATCATCAAGTCAAGGTCATACTAATGTAATACGCTTTCAGCTGTATTCTCTTCCCCCATTCTACGTACTTCCAAATTGTGCATGTCCAAATTTCCGACCTAGAAAGAAACAAAGTACATATGATAGGAAGTTAGTCGAAATGAGGTGTATAAGAATTTTTAACAGAAGGAGATATTTATCAAAAGAATATGATCGCTAATCGCTGCTTGCCTCCTGTTGAGGCTCTTTGTTGGACGGCTTTATCAATCTTCTTATAAACGGGGCCAGTAACATTGGGTCTAATTTTTCAATATTTTCGGACGAGATAAGGCTGACGACGAGGCCGATGGTCATCGTCACTAATGCACCAACCACAGTATACCAAAGATAACTAATACGGTACAACGCGAGAGGTTCTCTAAAAGCGTTAATACAATTACTAAAAAGAAAACACAATTATACTTTTCTATTACACGTGTCTTCGAAATTTCATATTTACGGGAGAAAATCGTCGTTATCCAAAATCGTGTCCGGAGGCTCGAGTAGCATCAAGTTTTCTACTTGAGGAAACGAATAATAGCATCCTTCCGTGCTGACAGGTTTCTCGTCAAATCTGAACGGAACACGTTACATTAAACGACGTTTATAATAAGCATTAAAGAGTGATGAATATTTTAAAACCATTCGTCTTCTATGCTCACTTTATCCTTCCACTAGCGATCGCTGCTTCTGCCGAAAGGCTAATCCATCCCATAAAACCCAAACCAGCCAGACCACCTATCAGAGCGCCCTGTATTTCGTACAGAATTGCCAGATCTGTATTCTCATTGCTAATTAGCCGTTTTCGTATCGAATTTTAACGTACCTTGGCATTTACCCAGGGCAACAAAACACCCATGCTGAAAATTCCAAGGGACGGTCCGCTAGTAATCGAGGACAAGTTCGTAGATAACTGAAACATAATTCGTTTCGAACAAAAGTCGTCCCTTCCAATCGAATCCTTTTGCCCGCATTATACCTGTAATACGTGAGATCCTGTCTTTTCAACGACAAATACAAGTCCCACGCAGGTTACTCCGAGTGTAACTACCATCAGTTTTAACAGAATATCCACGGCTTTCGGAGAAAATGGCGTTTTCTTAAACGGTTTAATGAAGTCCTCCAATACCACGGCAGCCATGGAATTCAAACCAGTAGACAAAGAGCTAAAATACGGATACAATTGAAGTTTTACTGTTTGCCACTGATAAGTTGGGAGTGAAACAAAGTTACCTCAATGTTGCACTAAATACTCCAGCAACGAAAAGACCCGGAAGACCCGGAAATTCGTGTAATATGTTCATCACGAGTAATGGTAGCAGTTGATCCTTTGCGACAACCAACTGTATGAAAAGTATTTCGTTTTTAATGAACGACAATTATTGGAAACAGAGGGTAGAAAGTGAAAATTCTGTGAAAAATAGTGCGATATCCGCAGAATGTAAAGGATGACAGATGTACGTCAAGCGATACTCATTGAATATGAAATCTTTCTATTACTAGCGGTACACGATATATCGTGGAATTAGGCTATCAGGGAAGTCTAATCATTACCTTTGTCGTAAGTGGATCGCATACATGGTACCAGGCATATATTAACATTCCCGCGTATCCGCACATTCCTATTAAAATCAAAACTCCGACAATAAAAATCCAGAGCGCTCTGAAATGTGTCATTTTGTCTTTCAGATTATTTAATTGTTTATTTCGAAACGGGCATGTCTCGCGTAACGAATTATTATTAATCTAACGAATATACCTTTTAGCTGATTTTAACGTGGGTAGCGCAAGATACCTCTGTATCATGTTTTGATTGATAACGGCTACTTGCAGCCAATGAAAGAAGCCACCAATAACGAGAGACCAGACCGTATGCCTCGTAAGAGGACTCCAATCTGTCCTATTCAAACATATGTGTAACTTAACGATTATTACGTTCGTAATATATTTATTGTTTCCGACTTAATATAAATCATAATTCTCACGTGGGCAATTCAAGTCTTCCAGACTCCAAATTTCTCCTTATTACCAATGACAAACCGCCTACGTCCGATGTTCCCTTAACAACGACTAGTATCATGGAACCAAACATCACGAAGGTTTGAATGAAATCGGTCCATACCACTGCTCGTAAACCACCCTAATTAATAGAACGTGAATTATTTTACAACTTCCTCTTTCGGCCGATAATCCTCGTATTTATAAACGATATCTTACCACGCAAGTGTAAAAAATACACACGATACAGACAAACGGAGTAACTATGTGCACGTTCACTCCCGTGACTGTAAATTATAAGGTGCGTTATTTCACATGTTAGTCGAATGTTATTAGTTTTGATAAAAATTATTCAACGTGCGTTCAGTACCTTGATTAAAGGCCAATGCTGGCACGTAAATAACGATAGGAAGCCATGTCATCTAGAAGGATAATTCGATTTTCTTATGGGAACTTTAATTTTATCGTTGCAACGAATTAAATGTAATTGAAGATTTTTTAAACAACTCACGATGCTGATCAAGAAAAGCACCGACCCTAATGTCCTGATCTTCCTATCGAAACGTTTCTCGAGATACTCGTAGGTGCTTGTCAGTCTAAGTTCGTGAAAAATCGGTAAATAGATTACCGACGTTATAAAACCAACGAGGAGAACTCCGATACAGATACAGAGGTAACTGACACCGTGTACGTAAACTTCCGTCGGTGTACCCAGCAATGAAATACCTATTATTACGTTACAATTACGTTATTACGTACTTATTAATAGAATTTCTAACATCACGATTGGAGATTAAAATTTTCATAGAAAGCGAAAATAGTTTGCGCATAAATTGGCATTGATTTTTATAACCGTGATTTCAACGAGAATATTATCGTTACGAGTAAGTGGTCATTTGGAATTATAAGTGAAATCCTACCCGATATAAAACTGGCTACAAGGCTCAAACTGACAGGGAGTATCTTCATGTTTCTACCACCCATCAGGTACTCGTCTGTTCCTGATGACTTTTTAATAAAACCGAAGTAAATGCCAACGCAACCACAAGCAATTAGCATGAATACGAAAACCGTGTAATCCCATATGCCGAAACTTCGCATCATTACATTCACTTCCTGCACCGTCGGCATATCCTGCGACCAATTTGGTTGACGATCCTCCATACTACTCTCTGCGGTCATTTTGTTGCAAAATGGAATTTTGTGATCGTTGCAACGCCTTCAGGCGTTTCGAATTGCAAAGCGAATCCTTTCGGCAATCAATAAATAATATTTTATTTCAGAACATAAAGTTTTTAGGAGGAAAGTACATTGAATTATATCTTAGATAACCGAAAATAAATTAGCAATGTTGTAATAGAGTTTGTAAATCGTTATATGTGAAATAGAAAAGAGAACGTAAGGGAAAGAAAATCGTTATGTTCGAATATTATCAATAGAATAATTAAAAGTATCGCTTACCTTAATTTTTGTACTTGGTAATTTTTCAGTCCATTAAAACTAGTTTATTGAAAGAAACCGGATACCTGTGAACTTAAGCTATTTCGAGCTTGGTACATTGGCGAACTGTGATTTAAAATTCATTTAAGAATAAGCGACGAAATATAAATAATGCTTTACACACGCGATGTAACACTTGAGGAAAGGTATAATTCTATTCACATTGAATTGAATGATAAATTATTTCAAATATATGACACGATAGTTGATGTAATATATGGTGTGGAAGATTCTAATGGGTATCACGGAAGACCGGCCACAACTAGCGTGACAGTTCATCTGAAAAGAGCCAGAAGCTCGAAGCGGCTCGATACGATTGCACACATCACGATTGTGCCATTGTGACAATTTTCTCATTAAACCGACAATGGACATTAAGTACGAAGTTAAAACGACCGGGTATATAGCAGAGTGAATCGTAAGTGGATAATACGACCTAAATATGGTAGTAGTTGTATAGATGTGTTTGATCACATTGACGGTCGCGTTTCAACCAAGTTCCTGAATGATTTTCGTGTATCAAAGAATTATTTATTAATAGCTATTCAGAAGTACTATAAGTGTTAATGTAATACTTGACAATTTATTTATAACATACACCCATAGAAAGTATCGCTTCGAGGACGATCAAAAAAATAAGATAATTGTTTTATATTTTAATTTAATTAAGAAACAAGACGTAATTGATACAAGATTTTTAGAAATACAATAAAATTGAAATAAGCAACTCGTCACGTTTTTGCAACTTTTATCCTTCGTAGAAACGCGGTAATTCATTACCTAGTATAACTTTTCTTTCAATTCCTTCTTTCGTGATCACGCCAATTCGGATAACACCACCGCTACTACCATCACGAGACATTGCGAGTGCCAATGCTGTAAATACAAGGAAGTAATATTTGTATCAAATTATTGCATAATCATATTATACTAATCAAAGTTATTAAGTTAAGCACTTACTGTTTTCAACAAGTTTCATACATTCATCCTTTGGCATGTTAGGTTTAAACTGTGAATCCATATAACCGTACACATAGGTCGAGCCAGATCCTCCAATAGAAATTGGTTGTCGAACGCACATACCACCTAGAGGAACGCTATAAACTTGGCCTCCTTTATGGCTATCCCATCCTGCCACTAAGATTCCTGCCATTAAGGAATTTCTATAGTTGTAACATAATGAACGAAATACATTCGCTGCTGTTTCTACTAATGGTTCCATGCCCAACTCCATTCTATAGAAATAAGATATAAAGAATAGTATTATATTCTTTATAATTCAAATTTGTCTTTTATAATAATAGTAACCAAATGTACATTTCAATGTGAAGATTTATAATTAATTTATGTACATAAGTATACAATCTTGCTCACTTGTGAAGACTCAAATGATATGCAACTATATCTGCAATAGCTTGAGTATCTGCTGCAGAACCGGAACGACAACAATAAATATAATCTGTGATCTTAGTCAACTTGTCTGTAAAACGGTTGGAAATA
The DNA here is from genome assembly GCA_002201625.1 of Euglossa dilemma. Classification (NCBI taxonomy): domain Eukaryota; kingdom Metazoa; phylum Arthropoda; class Insecta; order Hymenoptera; family Apidae; genus Euglossa; species Euglossa dilemma. The sequence goes on along the minus strand of NIJG01000099.1, from coordinate 3,811,128 downwards.
TAAGCTCTGAAAATGTTGATCACACAATTAATTATCCGATTATTACTATGTTTCTAGAAAATTACATTAAACGACAATATCATACCCTGTGGTTGTTCTAGAATCTGCGCCAATTATTACACCTCCATCG
>NIJG01000099.1:3770928-3810363 GCA_002201625.1 Euglossa dilemma | reverse complement strand
TTTTATATAACTTTTAAAATTTTTATATCATGTACTATATTTTTTAATAATGATTAAATAAACTTTTTATTCAAATAATATTACATTTATTTATGTATTTTTAATAATGATGTAACATATATGAATATAATATAATTAATGCAATTTGATAGACTTTAATTTTATTGAACTAATTACATAAAGGGGCACAAAATATAAAATATTGCTGTTTCAGAATTCAATCTTCTGAATACTGATTCATGTAGACCAACCAAACATGTTACACAAAGAATATTGCTTCAATTTCCGTATAATGAGAAATATATTATAATTTCAGAAAAATAAAACAACTAATATTTTGCAACAAGTTTATACTTGGTATGAAATGTTATTTGAAAAATAAAATAATACGAAGATTATCCTTTTTTAAAACTTAACGGAAAATTAGAAAAAGAAAGTACATTCTTTCGTTGATTGCATATCTATCGTGATTCTTGCAACTTTCTCAGGTACCTGCAATTTTCCCCAAGAGTGTGGTACATTAAGTGCAACGTTCTCATGTAACACTTGATTCGTGTTACACTTGATTTATCAGTAGTGCATTTATAGTGCTTCGAGCTTCGGGTTAACAGTAAGAATGACATATACCATGCAAAAGACTTATAGTAACAATCGGACAAAAAGTGTTGATTGTGATCGTGGGTAGCAACCGGTAAAGAAATGGCAATCTCTAGTTGGATGATCTGGGGTAGGAGTCTTCGTACAAGCAGATCTCATCGAAGTATGTTGAACATTGGCTGTCATTTTTTCTATTTTAAAACGATGTTGTTTCCTATTTATGTACTCTTTTTATAGGCCGTCAAGAGAGTGAAGACAACTGCGTGCAACTCGATCTGTCAAGAGGTTAGTAACCTAACCTGTAACCTGCAACTTTATACCCATAGTGCTTTAATAACATGACTACCTCGCATCAGTCTACAGTTATATATGCATGTTTATATTTAATTTACATCTTGCAAAGTGATAGGTGTTTCTTCTGTGAAGTACTAAATGCATCTTTCAAAGTAAAGTAAAAGATCTTTAATGAAAAATATAGAATTACATTTAATATCAATATTTATAAGTTTTTTTAATATAATCACTACAAATGAATTTTTAATTATATTTCTACTGTAGATAATATTAAAATATTATTCGTATTTCTGATTAAAAATTTAATTCAATTTATAGGATTGAAAGAAAATGTGAAAGAAGTTTTGACCAATCTTTGTCAACGTGAAAATGTTCCAGGTGTAAAAAAATTAGCTTATCTTAATGCCATTGTTAAATTAATCAGTGAAAATGATTCTCCAGACTATGGATATTCCATCAGTGATATATTTTGCTGGTAAGAAATGAAGAATGATTAATTACAAGCAATGAACAAATACATTATATTATTATATAATACGATATATATTGGTTATAATGTGTATTGATTTCATAGTTTGCGAGTGGGGCTTGTGCATGAAGCAACACAAGTTCGTGCAGCTGCATTGCGAGCTATACGGTACATGCTCAAAAAGGAACAAGATGTTATTGCAATTAATAAATTACAATATCCATATTTTGTGGCTCGAAGTATGGATGTTAATTTACGGAATGAAATGGAGAGAATGCAAGCTCTTAGACTTGTTAGAAGGATTTTAGTATTAGCTCCGAAACATTTTAGTCCTATTTTAGCAAGATCTTTAATAAGTTTAACAAATGGAGGAGTTGAAGAAAAAGATGGAGCATTTCGAGCATTTCTAGCAACTCTTTGCGAATTGGGTGTCTTAAATTCGAACTTATTAATCAGTTGTGGAGGAATTAATGCCCTTGCAAGAGCTGCTATGACTGGACAAAGCCCTGCTATAATTGAATCTGTTATTGGAGTTTTACTAAAATTATTAAATACTCCTGATACTAGGAGTAGTGTTTCTCTTTTGTGTTTTGCAGCTCCCTACTGTGAGCTTCATTTTGCAAATATAGATAGAACAAAAGAGGAACGAGAAAGATTTGCAGCAAGTAAATTAGCATTATTAAGTATATTAAGATCTTATTCCGGAGTTTTACATTTTTGTCGACCTGATGATAATTCAGGATTAAAAGCTATAGCAGATGTGTTATATGTTGAACAACTTGAAGTAAGAGGTGCTGTTTTAGAATTACTTTATGAATTGTTGGATTTACCTTTGCCTACTTGGACAGATGAACCTGATGTTGCTTTGGCAGCAATAGATCCCAGTAAAGCTCGCGATTCTTGGAAATTGTCAGAAGGCTTTGTTGCAGCTGAAGGAAAGTATATTTTACCATCCTTATCGTCACGCTGTCCAAATATCACAGAAATACATTTAGCATTGTTGGTATATGCTTTATTGGAGTGTGGTCTACATCGTGCTCTAGCAGAGACTATTGTTTCCACTGATACTTTTATTTCTGTACGTGCAGCTGTTCTGCTAGGTGCATTGCTACATCTTGCACATTCTCTTTTGCCTTCTGAAGTATGTGATCTCACTCCTCCCTTACCAAATTTGTTAGAACATGCAAGCGCTGGGAAGCATCAAGCTTTAGCCGCTGTTGCAATTTTGGAGCGAATGCATCTTATGATGCGACGAAGGCCGGCACCTGCAAGTCTATTTCTCGATAAAATATTACAAGCTGGTACCTGGTTAAGGCCAACATTACCAAGACGTCAACGAACATCTAGTAGACATTGGTTACGTCGAGAATCACCAACTACACCTCTTTTGAAAGATGCTCAAGTACTCAGCTCTAAAGACGCTCTTGCCTGGAATTGGCCAGTGGTACGGTCTATATTGCGTTCACGAGACGATATTGCACGAATACTCCATGATTCTGATCACAGATTATTTATGAAAAGACTCGTACGTTATTTTAAACCGTGTTCCAATGGCTACAGTAGAGTGGAGTTAGCAACAAATGCTAATTTAGCACGAGAAGCAACATTAGCTGGTTGTGACCTGTTGAATTGTTTGCTGGAGATTCCTGAACCTGAGAGTACAAAATTATTATTTGAATTAATTGAAGATGTTGATGAGCAAATCTCTAGTATCCGAACAGCTCAATCTGCTCATGAATGTTTATTTTCACCTCGTCATATGTCTACTACTTGTTGTCAAAAGTATTTCCTATTTATTGGTCAGTTAAGCCATTCAGCAAAAGGAACTAGGATTCTAAAAGAATTTCAGTTATTAGGAAAGCTACAAGACTTGGTTTTAGCTACTAATCACGACTGTTATGTTAAACTTATAATATCAAGTTTAGACTATTCTAGGGATGGACCTAATAGGAAGGTATTGACTAAGATTATTACAGAAGCAACATTAGACAGTACACGTCTATATGCTACACAGTTCCTTCGATTGATACTCAGAGCCAGAATGGCTGATGCCTATCGTTGGGCAATAACATTATTGTCAGAACGGCTGTCAGATTTCAATAAAACTGTAGCACTAACTGCATTAGAAACATTACACGAAGCTTGTGAAGAACCAGAATATTTAGAAGCTTTATTGCAACAAGGAGGACAATCTCGGGATTGGGACAAATGGTTGGAAGAATTAGGCGATAAAGGTTACTTACTGAAAATTCGTCTATATTCTCTCCATCAAGGTTTTACAACACTTTCGTCTCCCGCGGAGGAATTGGAAAAATGGATCAGTCCGGGTGGTTTTGCAGAGAGATATGTTGGTTTAATAGAGGGAGAAATACATGATTCTTTAACTCGACGTCAGAGAAACGAAACAGGAAGTTATCATAGAAGAACAAGTAACGTTCCCATGACACCACATAACATTTTTATTTTACCACATTTAATAGGCCAATTGGTGCAACATGATCTAGGTTTGCAATTGTTATTACGCCGAAATGTAATACAACGTTTTACTCGAATTCTTCAACGATTTAGACTGGAATTTGGTAACAGGGATTCGGAATCAAACTCAAGATGTACTAAAACTAATCGTTCTGTGATCGATGATGCTTGTGCTATGTCTGAAGAATCTGGTACAGACGAGACAGTAGAATCGAATAGATTAGAGACAATAATGGATTCTGAAACTGTAGAAGGCGTGGATATATGTTGCCCGCAAAAAGTTGACTCTCTAATTGATGTTCGACGAAAAACAAGTCTGGACGATTCCAGACGAACTACTCCTGAAAGAAGTTGGAGATTGGAACCTGAATCTCGAGACGATCAAATTACGAATTTAAATAAGAGAATTTTGAAAGTAAAGTCCGCGTTATGGGCGCTTGGTCACATGGGAAGTTCAGCAGCAGGGGTAGAACAATTGAATCATGCAGGAATTATAGAGCTGTTAACTTCTATAGCAGAAACGTGTTCATATTACGCAGTACGAGCAACAGCTATGTACGCTCTTAGCCTCATTGCTACCACTCGTGCAGGTGCAGATGCATTGTCAAATTTTGATTGGCCATGTGTTAGACACAGACGTGGAGATCACTGGCCAGTTGTTCCTCCTACGAGCAGATATCCAGCGCCGAGTCCAGTTCCTATACAACGACATCATCGGAGTCTCAGCGATGGTAAACCTGAGTTGCCTGAACCAGTAGCTCGAAGAACCAGAAATCGATCTGAAAGTGCAGCTACAGATCTCGAAGCTAGACGTTATGCTCTGCCGTAAGAATGATATTTTACGTAATTTTTATATTAAGTAAAAATATTCTCTATTATTGTACGTCTTTATAGAGAAAGAGGGGAAACACCAAGTCCTGTTTCAAGTATTCAAAGATTAAGCCAACAAGATGCTGAGGGGTATGCAAGGCTTCGTAGTTTACAACGTCATCGGAGGCCGAGTTACTCTCAAAGTAGTTTAGAGGCAAGAGTGTTCAAGAATTGATCTTCTGTTTCATGAAATATTCGATTAAACAAATTTTTTATTCTAGATGTATAGTTTAGACGGTCGACTTTCGTTGCAAAGCTTATCTGAATTCGATTCATCTCGCAACTGGATTGCGGAACAAGTACTCACTCCAACACCTCCACCCCCTGACGATAATCGTGATAATTTATTTTACATGGGCATTGCCCTTCCAAAGAAACTTACAACTATTTTTTCGGAATCACCACAATTGTCCATACCAACTATAACACTGGATGATGCACCTAAGTCCGACGTAGAAACAACCGAAGTAGACGAGGAATCTTGTTCAGAATGTGATGTAGGCGCAGAACATTATCGCATATGTTTAGTATGTTATCATGGTAAAAGTAGCAGCAAAGATTCGCTTCCAGAAAAAGATTTAAAGTTACAGAGGTAACATTAATCAATTATACAGTTACATAAAACGGTTTATTATACAAGGCAATAATATACATTTCTTTAGTGAATTAAAGTTACATTACCTTTAATATCCGCATTTTTTGAATAGGAAAATACTTAGGCATACGCAGCGATTGGCAAATCCTGTATGGTATCGTAATAGTCGACAAACTTTACTTAGATTAAGGCAATTACATTCAGAGAGGTTTCAGGTACATATTTAAATATTATTTTCAAAGTAAAAGATAATAATTAATCATTTATATATAATTCTGCTTTATGTCTTAGGATATTTGTTTATTTTCGGATGTAGCTGCTCGTTTAGGTAGTAATACATATAGAATGCCAGCACGACGATTTTTACAAGAATTATTTCTAGATTCTACATTCGAAGCAGTAAGTTGTTACAACAAATTTTTAATCACTATGTATGAAAAAATAAAAAATGCCTAATATTAATATTTTATTGCAGCTTTATGTAGAAGCATCTAATATTCTAAAATTGAACGATAGTAATGATGAGAAATCTTCACGATTTCCTATTTCTACGGCACTTGAACCCGATTCTCGCGTGCCTTCAGAAAATAAGATCAATGGAAGACTTACTTTCTCTGAGATTCAAGTAGCACAATTGGATGCCGTCGCTGAAGAGGCGGGAGGTGATTCCTGTGTGACGCAACAATGCAATAAACCACAAGATCTTTTGCGTAAGCCAGAACGACGAAGCGATGAGAAAATAATAGCCGAAATTTTAAAGCCAGAAGAAAGGATACGTTTGTCAAAGAGTTCTGATAGGTTATTAAAAGTATCAGGTACAAACACTGCCATCAGCCTTGATTAGTAATCATTGACTTTCAGACAGTTGTAAATATTTTGTATTAAAATAATTATGAAGTATGAAATAAATTACACTGCCAAAATCGAAACATAATTTAATATAACATATATCCCTGTGTTATTAAAATGTAACAATAGAAAATAAAACTAATCTTTTGTGATTAATTCGCGGTCAGATATTAAATTTTGCATGTGTATGGGTACTAGTTTTCTATTTTCGCTGATAGATGGCGATAAATGGTTTTATTATAAAGTAAAATTCGAACCTCGAATTTTAGCAATTTTGAATATAATTATTCAAAGTAATATATTTTTTCTGATATTGACAAATTATTTATTTTTATTTATTTTTTTGTGTATAAGTTATATAACTATTAATAGCTGTTCACGTTGTCAAAGTGCTGTGTTATGTGATGTATGCAATGACCTGAAAACAGCTTCATAAGCTTCAAAATTTTTATTCGTTTAATAACTATACTGTTACATGGTTTCATTGTAGTTTTCTATTATATTATTTTTAATCGAAAGAATTTTCAAGTTTGTCAAATTTGTTCAAATAATCAAACAATAAAGAAAAGTTACGTTAAAAAATTTGAATTTTTACATAGATTTCATGAAACATGCCTGAAAGAGCAAAAATTATACTTGTAACTGGTGGGACAGGACTAGTTGGTAAAGCTATCCAAAATATTATAGAAACGAATAAAAATGAAAATGAGAAATGGATATTTGTGGGTTCTAAAGATGCAGATTTATGGTAACTTGATTATTTATATTAGTAAATTAAGTCATTTGTAATTCAGATAGGTTAAAAGTAAAATGTTATATTTTCAGTGACAAGCAAAGTACAGAAAAATTGTTTGAAACACATAAACCCACACATGTTGTTCACTTAGCTGCTATGGTTGGTGGTTTATTTCATAATATGGCACATAATTTGGACTTCTTGGTAAATAAATATAATCTCTAACAATTATTATTTTATTGTTATTAAATTAATTAAAACGCATGTCATAAATTTTTAGCGTACGAATATTCATATGAATGATAATGTATTACAAACTGCCCATGAAAATGGTGTTGTGAAAGTCATATCATGTTTGTCAACTTGTATATTTCCAGATAAAACAACATATCCTATTAATGAAGACATGGTAATTATTTTTTATATTAGTAACTTGGAAACTTTACTTAATTTTTACATTCCTTTCTTTAATGTCTATTCTTTTAGATTCATAATGGACCACCCCACCCAACTAATTATGGTTATAGTTATGCCAAACGTTTTATAGATATCGAAAATAGAGGTTATCATGAACAATATGGTAGAGTTTATACCAGCATTATTCCATGTAACGTGTTTGGTCCTAATGATAATTTTAATCCGAATGCCAGTCATGTTATACCAGGTTTAATGCGTAGACTCTATGATTTAATAAAGGATGGTATGTAAAATTTTTAATAAAACTTTTATAGATTATCGATTATTTTAAATAATGTTATCAATATATGTTGGTATATTTCTTAGGAAATACAGAAGACAAAGAATTTACTATATTAGGTTCCGGAAAGCCACTGAGACAATTTATTTATAGTTTAGATCTAGCTAAGTTAATAATATGGGTATTGAGAGAATATAACTCTGTGGAACCAATTATATTATCAGGTAATTAAGAATACATAACGAGATATTAGTATATATTATTTCAAATTATTATTTATTTTTAAAATAGTCGATGAGACACAAGAAGTTACAATTTCTCAAGTAGCTGAGGCAATAGCACAAGCTTTTAATTTTAAAGGGAAGTTGATATATGATCTATCTGCAGCTGATGGACAATATAAGAAAACGGCAAGTAATGCAAAACTACGAACATATTTACCAGATTTTCAGTTCACGCCATTTAATCAAGCTATTAAAGATACTGTTGATTGGTACATACAGAATTATGATCGAGCAAGGAACTAATGATCGCTAAATAATTAAATATTCCATTTACAGTAATTTGGCTTTGTACAAAATAAAAAAAAATAAGAAAACTATTATTCTAGGCTTATATTGTACAATATAATGTAATATAATTACGCTATTACGTAACGAAGTTATGTGTGTACATATATGCCTGAATTTATATAATAATACTTTTACATTTTACGATTAGAAGTAAATAATTCTTGGATTATAAGTTGCATTTTTATTTGTTTATATAATTGTACTAAGTTATTTAAACATTAGGGGTATGGGTTTCCTAATTTTTTATTAATTTCGTTGATATATTCATCAGAATATGCAAAAAATTAAATGCAGATATTACATCGTTTTTACTGTAAATTTTATATATTTTTAGAATAAATATACTCTCGATATTAAACGCTTCTATTGTATCGAAAATTCCCAAGTCTTTGGTTTTCCCCAAGGAGAATTAACGATTTTATGATATAACTCGATTTATACCTCTTACGTAAAAAAGGTATCCGAAATAGATTAAGTATTTGATAGATAGCTCGATGAGATATCACACGATTCCTTTGGATTACAAGAAATAATTATCAGTGGTTGTAAAACAGACCTGCGTTTACGGTCGGTACGTTACTGTACCTTCATAGAGCATCGATCTAATAAGGGATTAAATCACATTTCCAACTTAACGGTCTTTAATTCAAAACTATCATCGGACCTTATTGACAGGAACTACGGAGAAAAATAAACGTACGCGCAAGCAAAAATCCATCTGCAACTAGAACAACTAGAACCCTGTTTATACTTCCCACGAAAGAACAAAAACATAGAAGCAAAGGTATCGATTAATCGGAAAGAAGAAAGTTCACAAACTAAAGGAGAAAAATTATTCTCATTATTTCAAAGGACATAGAAAATGGAAGATACGAAACGACGAGTTACACGTCGCCGATGTTCGACGACTACCATGCAAGTGAGGTGGAGCGAGTAGCGGACGCGACGCAGCGTTTGTCGCACAGGAGGCGTCGCGACGCAGGCGCGTTCGTTAACACAAATTGAGCACCCTCAGAACCGTGGAAGGTGCACGATGACTTAAATTTGGTGCTCAGTCGCGCTCGAGGTGGCTCACCTCGATGATCGCGGGACTATGTACTTTCGTCGCGACACCATTGCATCCACAATGTGATGCATTTTCGGCACGTGGTGCAGTTCCGGGCTCAGCGTATCACGAATAAAATGCGTCTGTTCGGGTTGTTGTGTTACTTGAAGGATCATCCACGGGAAGAGCGAACGACAGCGATGCAGAGACACGCGTTGCGGCATCGTAGACGGTAACGCCGGCCGATTGGCCTTGCCGGGGGTAAAGTCTGCTTCTTCGTGCTTTTCATCCCTGCAAATGGTATCAGACAAGCGATCTGTATGATTTACCGTCGAATCTTGACGTTCTCAGTGAAACGGAAAAAAAAGACAGTGCTTGACGGAAGGTACAAAGAAAAGAGGTCCCCTGGTAGTCCGGATTGTGATAAAAAAATTGTGCTCGAGGTAAACTGTCGTGATACGTGTAAATCGGCTTGTTGGCTTTCTCGAAGATCGGAAAGTGACGCGAAAGGACATCGCTGTAAGCCCGAATGGTAAGAGGAAATTCAAAGTAGAGGGAACGAGCGAGATTTTTTTTTGGAAACGAAAAAATCTTCGTCTCTATTACGAGGAAAGTAATCAAGTCGGTAGAATATTCAAAGTTGTAGGGTTCAAAGTGTAAGTAGTACAGTTATTTCGAGAGCTATTGATAACTCGATTAGCATCGATCTCGCGTGCAGATGAAGATATCAATTAGAGATTAGGTATAATTCCAGAGAATGAGTTTGCAAGAATTTTCTCAACGTGGCTAGATTTCGATCGAAATAACACCGAAAGGAAGAATAATTTAAGCACAGCCCCACAGTTCTTCCCTGCGAAAATTTACTTTTGAAACAGCAACGATCGGTACAAACGAAGCGTTGCATCACTCTTTTTGGAATTTTATTCTGGAGGAACAATGAGGTCTTTCTCCGAGGTCTTATGGTTCTCTTAGTAGTAGATTTCGTTCGTGCTAACTAAACGACCGGCCGCAAATGCGGTAAAAAGATTTCGTCCCTTAGTTAGATCAAATTCTCGAGCTGCCTTCTCGGGCTACGGATGCAAAAAGGATAATTTCACTGCTTAAAAGTTCCACCCTCTCACCGGAGAATCCTCGAGGGTTTTAGCTATCTTTCAAAGCGCGAATCCCTTTTTCCAGGTGACTTACGCACGCGATGAGAATAATTTCAATTTCCGATCTTCGCGCAATTCGAGCATTCGATCTTTATAAGCGATGCAGAAATTTCCGTGGAAAAATACGTTCTAATGTCAAGGATGATATAATATGTAGGAGTCTTTATTATCTCGTTTCCTTCCAGCCCACGGAACTGTGTTCTCTTTTTGTCCTCCATTGTTACACGACGCGTATTCTTCTCCGAAAGGAGGCGAAATCAACCCGTGACGCACAATGCATTCGCGAAACAATATCTTTCAAACGAACCTACATTATCTTCAATAGCAGTAGCAACAGCAATAGTTAAAAAAAAAAAAAAAAAAGACGGCGAAGAAAAGGAAATTCGATTAAATTTACTCGTTTGCCTGATTAGCGCAGCAGAGCTCGAAGTAACGAAGCATCTCGCGTAATTCTCCGAAAGAACAGCAAGAAGAAGATCTGGAGCTGCATCGCTACAGACGTTTACCTTTGTCGAAGAACATCACCGTGGATGTCGTTGGTGTACGAACGCGTTCATTACCCTTCACCCGATCGAGGAGCATTTCTCCAGAACGGAGACGATTTTCACTCACGACGCCAGGAAATATTATAATTGCCGAGCCGATGCAGTGTGTTCGCAACGTGATTCAGTTTCGATACCGTCGACAGAATACGATGCGCTATCGTGGTGTAGCGAACAAGGGCTCGTTGGTTCGAGGAGAAGACCGATCGAGAGGTTTCCGATAAAGTCTGCTCACGAGGAGGATGGAGAGGACCCGCGGTCTGTCGGAACAGAGTCACGGAAATGCGCGTCGCGGAACGCGACGACGGCCTCGACGAGGTAACCGGCGTTCGTGTCGAGTCTCAAAGAGATCCCGGGGCAAGGTTCAAGTTCGCGTGGTCCGGTGATTCGAGGACGAAAGCCTCGAACGGTGATTGGGGTGCTCGTTGATCGCGAGCGAGATCGTCGAGCATCGTGGCCGATTGGATGGAAGATAGAAACGACGAAACGATCGCGAAGAAGAGATGCCTGGTATCGTGGTTTTCCGACGCCGATGGAGCGTCGGCAGTGACGACCTCGTCGTGCCCGGAGCTTTCCTGTTCATCCTGCATCTGATATGGTGAGTGAACATTCTGATATTAATAACGGACCCCGATCAATCACTTTGTCCTGCTATAACTGACGTTATTTTCAACAGTCGCAAGAATTATCAACAACCATAGGACATCCTATCAGCGCGAAAGATGTTCTAGTATTTATAGGGACTCCTTAAAATAGGATATGTCCGAGGATGATTCCGCGTGACCTATATTTTACTCGGTCTATATAGTATTTGCGTGTATCTACGTGTTTCGATTAGTTTGATAGAGAAATTCTCAGAACACGTCATTTCCGTCGTTTAATTGCCATCGTAATTCGATAACCGATTTGTGATTCTCGTGTATAACCGGTTCGATGTTGTGAAGCTGCGTGATCTTGCAACATGCGTGCAAAACTACGCTAATAATTATTTAGTATGCAATTAAACGCGATTAATCTTAAGGTGCGGGAGAAAACGGGAGAGAGAGAGAGAGAGAGAGAGAGAGAGAGAGAGAGAGCGAAAGAGATGGAAACGGAGAGAGACAGAATTTCTATTCTGCCCTCGAGTTCCTCCGCCGTTATACACCAACTTCGAGGTTTTAGTCCGATTTACGGTGTCTCGTGCGTGAGACGTGAAAATTATGAGACAATGGAAAACTAAGGAAACTCGTTTGTTCCTATTCATACACGCTTCGTAATTACGGGCTGCTACTCGTTTCGTTTAACTTAATTAGCAATTAAACGTAGCAAGAAAGCTGCAGTTCGTTTAATTACCGTTTCGAGACATTTTTCTATTCGGCCATGTTACAACTATACAAGGACCGTGTAACGATTAATTTCGATTCTTAAACGTTTCTTACACCCGGAATATCTTGTTTGTTACATTAATCCGCGTGCTGCTGTTTCAAGATTAAAAATCTTACAATAAAAACTAGCTCCAAAGTTTAAAGATAAAATATCGGGACTACTTCCAATCAAGAGATACGCGAATCGACCAAATTTCATCGCAGACTTTCAATATTTCAAATTTCAAATTCTCCTCGATAATCGTTAATATTTCTTCTTTTCTCTGTCTTCATTTTTTCGACATTTCTCCGGCGAAAAGTTTGTCCTCGATGTTTTCTCATGCAAAAATCTTGCAGAAAACAATGTTCGAGCAAATGGGTCAATGTATACGCTCATTTAAATAATACCGCAATACCTTCTGATCGCCGTCGTTAATTTTAAATTCGAGTAAGAATTCGATTCACCGTGTGGCACAAAAAAAAGTCACCCGCTCAGAAATCTGCCAGGTTTTCAGGGGAACACAACGATCTGTGGTGTGTTTGGTGGAAATTACTAGGTATCGATATACCCGGGCTTATTATTAGCGATGATCAAAGGGTAGTTTTCGCGTCGTGGCACGACGGTATCGTACGTCTTAGCTTCGGAAAATCGTTAACAAACGTGGCAAATGACCCGATAGAGAAATTAGCAACGGTAGTAGAGGAATTGGCGATCGTCCATTTCGTTTTAGTCTCCCCTATAAACTCGCGATTCCACCGGTAGATCCATGACTGGAACGTGGATTCTGCCTTTGTGCTTCCTTTCTTTCATTCCGAGACACAACGTAGTCGATAAATTTTCAATTAAAACAACGTCTAGCCGTTGTTGACGCTTGCACGGTCCTTTGAACGAATGTACAATCAATTTTCTCTGTTATCTCGCGTATTGTCCTACCGATGTTCCGTGTGTATCGTCGAAACTTTATCTCGGTCAGTTACCAGCGCGTATTTTATCCCTAGACATTGATCCTTCGTGGAACACGGAGTGATGACTTGTTTTATTATTTATTCTTTTTTTTATCGAATATTTAAGCTACGCAGCCGAACATCGAGCTATCGAAACGATGTTCTTTTCTTTTCATCTGTACATCGAATGCAGAGTGACACGGAAATCGAACAGTTTCTAGTTTCAACGCTCAGTAAAGTGTACTTCTAGCGATTTCCAGTGATCTATTTTAGTCGTATGAATTCGTTTGGTAATTTTTTTATACCAGCTGTAAACTTTGGACCATTCTATTATTCCGCCGCCTTTTGTTACGATTGATTATTTTTCTCACCGGAATAAACGCTTTTACGCGCGCAAATAGTCGATTATGACAATTCTATTCAGCTATAAGAAGGCAAATTCAATTACTGGATCTCAATTTGATCAAATTTGTAACGCTGTTGGAAAATAAAGGAATAATCGTGAATGCATATTTCATCGGTACATATATAATAACAATGTTATTGGGAAAATAGATTATTTGTTTATTCGGTGTTAAGTCGATTAAATCAAAACTGTGATTCATGGAACGTCTTGAACGTACTCTTTAATACGATCAGATCAAAGGCTATCTCTCAATGGAGAGTATCTTTCAAGAACTTTCCTTTCCGAACGTATTTCTTTCCTATTTTGCCAGTTCCGCCGATGAGAAATGTAATTCATTCGGCTTATTTAATTTACTCTCGCTTTAATGAGAGAGATCGAGAAGGAAAGAACCTACTACGAACCTTAGATGTACGAAAAGTTGCTTATCAAATAGGAAATACGCGAAAGACGATACAGAAACGATGTTACGATACAAATTATCAACAACGAGGAAAAGAAACAAAAATTATAATTAATCTTCGAATATTATTCTATTCTACTTCTTCGAAGCATCGAAGTTTGTAAAAATATTTCGTTTTTCAATTTTATTCGATATTCGGATACAAAGGATTATAAGAATATTATTATAATATGCAAAGTAGCTTTTAGGGCTAGCTCCATCTTTCCGTTCGTCGCCGAGTGATGAACCGGCTGAGCACAGTCTCGTTCCGTGTTTCAGTGATTCAGTACATCCGTGACAGCCGAGTGGTCACAAAGTCCGTCGGTCCGGTTGTTCGTTTTACGTAGTACACTAGCAGTATTCGATCGGTCGACGCGTTAATCGCGTTACTCGTGTCGGTATAGGTTATGTCGCCGTACGTACATGTTTTTGTTCGCGTACAAGAACAATTGCTCTTGCGCGCGTCGGAACTGAGCACAAAAAATGCCGAGCCTGGTCGTGTTTGGCAGGCGTTGGCGTGTAGGCAGCGATGACTTGATTTTGCCGGGTGCCACCTTGGCTTTTATTCACACGTTCGAGTAAGTACAAGCATGTAAACCACGTTGCGGTGAAACAGGTGCACGTTGTATTCCAAGCGTTCGAATTCGATTGGATTTTTCTATCACCAACTGGTATCATCGCTTTCGTGATCGAAGGATAAATTTATCCGTGCCGTCGATAGTTTTTCTTAGTTATGTTTGCTCCATGGACGAATTTCGATGCATAACGCGAAACCATGCTTCGAGTTCAACGATCGACATTTCGCGACATTTGAGATTTCAAAAGTTCGAGATGCATTGAAGATGGCAGCCTAGAAGTGCGGGACGTTTCGGTTCGATGAAATCGGGAGCAACATGTGAATCGTTTTATATACGTTATACCTATTCATACGTATTTAGTAGCGTAACGTATAACGGACAGATGCATATTTTATCGATTTTCATGATCATATTTGGACTTACAATATCAGATGCCTCTAGAGTGTCGTAACGGTGCAAATGTCAATGCTGATTACTTTTACGATCGCGTTGGTGTTTAAAATGTTATTCGAGACATCGTGTTTGTCAACTCTAGTCATGCTATATCGGTATTTCTATTACACGGGTTATATTGCAAATGCCACACGGTATGAGAAAAGTAGTTGCGAACTTTGGCGGGAACACAACGCGAACGGTATGTTATTTGGGATACGTGGCGCGTCATCAATTTCTTCGCCAATTTCTTTTTGTTTCAATTTTCCACGAATTCATCGACGTTTCAGAATTTTATGGGAATTGAATGATTGTAAATGTATCGCGACGAAATAATCGAAATAATCGACGATGATAACGTAGCCAAAATATTTTTCAAATTTTCGATACGTTAATCGAGAATCGCCATTTGAATAACGAATTGATATATTTTATATGATATTAAACGGGATTTATATTTACATCTCGTGCCGTGGCTTAATAAACGTATTAATCAAGCGAAGTCGCGTGTCCAATGTGTTTCTCGTGCTATTTTAATTAGAAATATCTCATAATGGTGAAATGTGAAATTTGCATGGAGGCTCTCAGATAACGTCGATTGTTCAACAAACCATGGTAACCTTCTGTCGTCGTTTACAACCTTTCCCACTTTCGCGACGAGGATCTGAGGTACGTCGTTCCATGGGGTTCGTTTGAGACGGTAAATAGATTTAGCACGAACTCGACCGCGGCGTCGTGCAAGCTCGTCGGGCTTCTTTAGAAAGCAGCAAACTGACGCGAGAAACACGCATTCGGTTCTTTCGGTTAGAATGCAATTTTCCCTTTCTTCTCTCTTTTTCTCGCGAGAAAAAAATTGCATTCTTTACCTCTGCCGCCTTTCTCTTCCTCTCCCCCGTTTCATCTTTTGTTTAATGAAAAATTCATGAAAAACTGGTAACCCGGACGCGCGCATTTTGAAAGTCGATTAAATTTCAAATTCGCCACGGTGCGGCGCTCTAGGCGTCGGTAACGTTCAACGATGTAAATTCCATGGGAAAAAGCTCGTGACACTGAAAAGGGGAGCAGTGAATTTACTGCGAAAGAAACCGATAAAACTTCCCTTTGCATTTGTCGATTATGTAACGACTTCTCGCGAAAGTGTTTTTAATATTCACCGTAATGTTAATAATAACAGAGAAGCGCTTGAAGTGAAATATTTTCTTCTGACAATCTGGTAATGGAAATATAATTACGTAAAAGTATGTTTATATATAATATGTATATTTATTCAGGTATACTCACAAAAAATACACATATATAATCCTTTTTTTTTAAATAAACATATGATTAAATTTTTTATTTTTGTGAATTCGCGTTAAAATATATATTGTTTAAATTGTCCACGAATGAATAGAATATCAGAAATTCTTTGACGTTTACCAAATGCTCCTTTTTTCCGTTTTTTTCAATTTATACGAGAACAGTGGGATTAAACTCCACATATGAGAGAAAAACTCGAAGGAACAATGTTTGCTAACATACGGTCGCAGAATAATTTTTCCGCCCTTATAATTTTGTAGAACAAACTCCGTAATTTCGTCGAAGGTGCTGGAAATACATATTTTACGCGATGGTGCGCGTTGTTTTTATCTCTTTGCTGCTTTTCACGAACTTTCAGTTTTCCATTTTATACACGAGTGTACACGTATTTAAGTGCGGACAAGGGTGGCACAAGGTAAGAAAAACCGAGTAAATGAAACGAATACCAAAGGAGTGCACTGGTAATATTAATAGAAATGTGTTCATAAATACACCGTGGCAAATAAACTTTACATTGTGCTAAATATAATGCTTTATATTTACGAATCGAAGGAAGTGCTGTGGATGTTATTGTAAATATTTACAACAAACAAAATTACTCCGTAGAAATTGACTCACGACTCTCTCACAATTGACTCATCTACGACATTGCTTGACGATATTAAAGGAAATGGAGTGTTACAGTCCATAGAAAATTCTCAGTTTTTTGGCAGTCTAATTAACGCTAATTAACTACCGTATATATCTACACTAACTGTATAGTACTATAATACTGTAATGTATACATTATAGTACTATAACGTAGCTATAAACGATACATAATATTTGTACAACGCATTATTTTGCAAAATACAAGATATACACTATTATAAAAAATACTCTTCATAATATATTCGCAATTACGATATAAGCCTGCTCATCATAAGAATCTCGAAGCAATTATTAAAAATAAAACAATAATACTAGTCCTGTAATGGTAATATACCTAATCCGAGATAGTAGAGTCGAAAAGAGTTCTGCAAATGCAACAATAAGAATCAGGCAATACGAACGAAACTAAATATCAATTACGCTGACTCTCTTCTAATTAAAGAGGAAGAAACCAAGGAATGAGACATCTGCAACACGAAAATCACGGTCAAGTACGTTCTAATCGGCTGTCCGAAATACCCAAATAAAAGAAGACGAAACAAAATCCCTAACGATCGCAAAGGAGCACTCGCTGAAAATGCAGTCCCTTATGAAATGCAAATCAATCTAGCCTAAACGATTAACACGTTGAGTGCGGCGTCAGTCCGTGGGGACTAATACTGAACTTTCCGTTTAGACAGTATCAGTGCACTGAAATTGACCATGTACTTTTCATTTGAGTGACGTCGGGCCATAAGATCGGCAGTGTCAAGATTAAAAGATAAACGTTGTAAATGTTACAACATATTTAAACCTTTGCACTCGGCGATTTTTTCGTTGGAGAAAAACAGTAACTAGAAGACTTATAGAAAATAAGACGTAGACTTATTTTTTTTCAACATTCCACCTATGGCAGGATAATTTTAAATTTCATATATTACCTAACATCGATCTTTAGAATCCGATTAAACGGCGACTGAAGCTCGCCTCTCGAGAGTAAAGGGTTAAGAAAAGTTCAAAAGCTAACTCTCTATACCATTACATCGTCTTTTCCAATGGGTACAAGTTACATCGTTCTCATAGTCCAAAAGGACAGATGTGCATGCATTAACCATGTTAATCTTGATCTTATGTAGACTTTACGTAAACAAATGAAAAAATATCGAGACAAATTCAACTTGTCGCACGTTTCGGAACGGACGAGAATCATTTACCGATTATCGCGTTTCGATCTCCCTAATTGCAACGTCGTTCAGTCGTAATTATTCGCAAATCGAATGGCGCTTGCAAGCTTTTTTCGAGCCCATCGTTCTCATGAATCCGAGGCGACTAAACGTAGATGTGATTTATTTAGTCGTGTATAAAACGAGGTTCCCCTGTAACCTGGAAATGCTCGCGATGCCGATGGACACGTTGCCGGAATCACAATGCGTGGCCCTTATTCGTCTACTAACCGACTATAGCTCGCGTCTACGAATCGCTGCTTTTCCAAAGTCGGCTCTTTGATAGATGAAAGTTGCAACGGTCATGCTCGTGTACCCTCGCGATCGTTATAGCGATCCAGCGTGCAAAATCACGGAATTTCTGCTCGCGTGTACCTGTAGAATTCATTTATTTGAGACCATGCGCCAGCCTGACGAAAATAACATAAAATATTCATGAACGTGCAAAATGAACAGCGACAGGTTTCAAAAACGATAAATGAATTCGCGATTCGATTGTCAGTTGGATTAATGATATGTACGGTCCAGATGAAACGTAACGAAACGCGTGTTCAATTTATTTTTATATACACGGAATATGAAAATGGTACCTGCCGTGGTATTGGTTTAATAATCTTTTTTTTTTTTGGTGCAAAGCAATGTTGATATAAAAATTCGTTTAGCAAATATAATCATACGTTAGTTCGAATTATTTATTATCCATCATAGATTCGACTTTTATTTTTTAGGAGGTGAAAAATATGAAATACACTTTTTAACATTCTCTCTACGATTTAAAATTTACTCGTAATTTATATTTTAATTTTCATATGATTTTAATTACGCTTAATTTCATTTCAAATTCGCGTTAATTGCTCGTACGTTGTAAAAGTAAGAATAATTGCAACACACGCGATTAAATAAGATATTTGACAATATTACTCGAGATTATTCTCTCGAGTATGATAATCGTTTTCGTCGATCGTCATTGGTATCGATATTATTTGTTACAGATATCGTGGAATTTATTTATTCCAGATCGCAACAAAAAATATTGTATCATTTGATAAACCTTATTTCCTTCGGAACGAAACGATCGCAATTCTTCTCTTTCCTTTATTTGTTTTTTTCTTTTATCCGGAGATGAAAGATAGAGTCGATTTGATTTTTCATTATGTCGAGAGTCGGCAAAAAGCAGCAGCGAAAGTGCATCTTGAGGATCAATATGTCAGACTAGAATGCGTGCAATGGTCTAGCTCGTGAATGGCCCGTTACACCCTCTCTCGTTGCCTATGAATCATTTAAGGTTCACCCTATATATCCACCCTCATTCAACGCCATTGTGTTTACGCGCGTTACGTGCTCGAAACCGTGCGCAACGGGTTCGTCTTTTTGAACCCCGAGATCGATGGAAATCGTTCGTTGTTCCGTTTGTTTCGTGCTGGTTTTTCAACCTACGATCCCTGTCCTTTGACGTTTCTCGCCCTTTGTGGTTTAACGATGGTGCGAGCAGCATGTAAATCGTTGTTCCCGCCGTGTGTCATAGTTTGCAGGAAAGATAGTCGCCGCGAGTTTCACGGATTAAGTTAAATTAAACTCGCGGCGAATGGTAATATCGCGGATCCTCTTAGAAGTATACGACCTCCTTTAAAGGAATTTGAAATTTATTCCTTCTCTTTTTCTTTCCTCTTCTCCGTCTCCTTGCCATTAAACGTTTGGAATAAAAATTAAGTTAAATTGAACTCACATCGGACGGTAACGTCGCGGATTCTCTCGGAGATGTTACGATTTGTTGTAACGGGATTCTAAATTTATTCCTTGTTCCTATACAGGGAAAGGACCGGAAAGAAAATACAATTAAATTAAACTTACGTCGAACGGTAATATCGCGGATTCCTTTAGAAGTATGAGTCTCTCGTGACATATTTTCTAATTTATTTTTCCTGTTTTTCCTTTTTCCCGCTCCTCTTCCGTTTTATTACGAAAAAGAAAAGTTTCGGACAACAAAGAACGAAAAGCGCGAATTACGCAGAATATTATGCGATATAAGGATTATTTTCCCGACGTTGTGTCCACACGACACCTTCACGCGATACGCGACGGGCTGTTTCATATTTATTAACCCCATTTTCAGCCTGGCAGCGTATTATACATGCATTTTTCGTTTAGCTCGTATCATTTAACTCGCGACACTTTACGCGAGTTACTATGTATAGTCGTACTCTATTACCACAGAAAGACGATGCATATGAAAGTCCCATGTGAAACTCTATTTCTCGCTGAAAAACGAGAACGTTGAGAATAAAGCGGGTCGTGGCTACTTTGTTCATATTGTAATTGGCTATTTATAAACTAGGCGAGAGAAAAATGGAGAAAAAATCACGAATTACCAGTAGGTCGTTAAATACTGATATTCAACCAATAAATCAGTCTATACAACGGTTGCATCACGGGGAAACGTTCGCTTGGATATTGCCGGATAAAATCAATACTGATACGTTTGCCGTTCCCACACGATTTAGCCAACTTTATCGTATTATTCTTCCAATTATTTTCCAGAACCGCGATTCGCAACTATTCGCACCTCTTTTCTACCGAACGCTCTTTCACCGTTTATTTTCGCAATCACTCGAGTTCCGCGCTTTTAGTGTCCGTGATATTTTCGAAATTCCGAAAGTTCGAAGTATAAAGTTCGGTGTATCGAATAAAAGAGCAAAGAAAAACCCCTCGATTTTTTATTAACTCGTCCGAGAAATTCGGTCGAGCCGTTCGAACATTTTCCAGTCGCGTCAAATTCCCACGCGCACTTTCTCCGCTTTCCTTTCTGCTTTTTCCGGCGGACAACGGTCCCATCTTTCGCCAGGAATGTTCTATTTACGTTTCAGCGCAGCCGTTTACGTTTTCATAAATCATGGAATGCGCCAGCAGCAAAATACTTTTGCCGAGAGTTGCACGTGAACGCGTGCGTGTACCACAACTATTACGCGTGGCATCCATGGCGCGAATTGCACCAGTTTTGTTCTCCTTCGATATCACGTGCGGCCAACAACATGCACCATGTTCTTTGTATTTCTCTAACTCCCGTTCTACACCCTTCGTTTTCATTCGTAGCTGGCTGTTCGATATTTCTCTAGCTTCCTTCGCCTTTCGAAACCGATTTCCTCGATATGACACGTGTTATGCAGATTTCCGGACGACCCGACGGGGAATTTTTAATTTCCTGTCCCAGTGGACTATGACATGTGTACATGGTTAAACGTGTTATTCTTTTATTATAATTTATTTCGAATAAGTGGAACTTAACACTGAACTTAAAGCGACGTATAGATCTGGGAGATGGGTGGATAAAGTTCTACAGATTCCGTTCTACAGAATCTTCGTTGGGGTTTTTTTTTTTTGCAACATCAAAGACGAAAAAATCGTTTGTGTGCTTAGATGGATAGAGATATTCTATGAGGATCGGAATAAACGTCAAGAAGTAGATTAATACAAAAATAAATCACCCATTGAGATATTTTTATCGCGAGAATTCTTCTGTTCGTGTTAGATTTTTTTCTATTTTTATCCGTGTGATTTCTGCACTTGTATATCACGCTAGGTATGTACTTATTTATTATTTTCATATAACTTCAATCAATATTATCTCCGTCTACTGGATTTATATATATGTGTATATTATAAATTCTAGTATTACTACAATATTGTATTTTGCTATTGATATTTACCAATCAGTATTATTTGGATCATCTGTATTTATAATTGTGATTTACCACTAATGGTGCGATATTTGTAGTAGAAATTAATATTTGACCACACTTTCTCGTTATACCTATTCTCGGACCTATGACGAAGTTAGCTAGAATCCAGTAAAAATTCTATGCATAAAAAAAAGTCAAATTCCCTCGATACTGAAAACAACGAAAAAGCACGAAGATCGTGTGAAACATTTTTCTCGGTATGTGTCAGAAACGTGTACGTGTATCGAATACTATTTTTTCACCGATGTGCAAGCAGCTAAATATAAATCCTGGCCTACAGACCATCACGATTTAGGATGCATTAAGTTTCTACTAGCGTCGAATTACGTAGTAGTTTTGCAATCGGAAAATCGATCTCCTTGACTTGGTAATCTGACTAATTAGCGAATAATCCTCGATCAAACATGCATTCTCGACGAATATTTCCTCTTTTACCGATTACCTTTTATTATCGTTAATCGCAATTTCGAAATTTTCACGTATACGTCTATACGTACCACACCAATCGAATTCTCAGAGGGATAATTATTCACGATAAAAGTACGCTTCGAAGTTCTTCCATTTTAATCCATATGCATGAACAATGGTGATTGAAAAGCACGAAGCTTAAACGAGAAAGAATTATCGGTATTTCGATAACTATAGTCGTTAAAATCATTGTCTCTTACACCGAACCTTGGATTACCCTTTATCAAAAGCCGCGAGAAAGGGTAATAGTAAATCGATAAAATGTATTTTGGCAAGGGAAGCATTATCGACCCTTTTCGATACGATTTTCCTTTTCTTCCCTGGTATCCGGCTTCCTGGATAATTCATTTCCCTATAATTCTTCCGCGAATTAAATTCTCCCGCATTTTCCTCCTTTATTTTCCTTTCCTCAAGTTTTCCCGCGTCATACTTTATTTAAGAAGCGGTCTGTTGTACGGAAAATCGTTATAAAAACCGTTGCCACGGTCTGAAACGGTAGAAAACGTTGAAACATTTATCATACCCGCCGTGATCCCTCAAATGTTCCTCCAGTTCTACATTCTAGACCAAGAACGCTTCAGGTGTCGCGATCTTGATTGACATCCGGACGATAATACGCGAATATTTCGCAACGGAGAGACCGTCACCTTTAGACGACATATGCGGTGACTCGTGGCAGCTTCGAAAATAGAACGTTTACAGCTTTTTCTTTTCTAAAACCATCAGCTAAAATTATCAAAGATCGCTTATAACGCTTACCGTTGATACTTAGCAGTTGATACTTAACCCTCTCGATGAACCTCCTGTAAGCCTAGAAAAGGACGATAGGAAAGAAAATTACTCGAGGACAAATAGACATACCCAGACTTTGTTGGAGTTGCAACGAGTTCCATCGAGAGTCTCCAGGAACCCCGATGCGTACTTACGTACTCCGTAACGTAACGCAGATGTACAAGTACCTTTTTTCTTTTGTAATTGGTCAACACACAATAGCCGCGTCCCACATTTGCAAACTTCGGTTATTAGCTCCATGACGCGATGCAGGTCCCATTATTCCGACATCAATCGCTAGGGTCGCCGGTTGTTTGACCAAAAGAGCCTTACCGGACCTCTCATTTTCATTCGATACGATTACCATACGCTGGAAATTCTTTGTCGTACGAAAATTACTTATTCGGATACTCGCTTCGTTGGCTGGTGGAATCAGCATTTTCCCTTATTATCGGCAAACAGTGCCGGAACGGAGAGTCTCTGCCTTATCTCCGAAGAAAGTACCCCCTCGCCTCTGAGGTCATTCGCATTTCAGACGTATTATTATACTAATTGCGTGTAATTAAAAGTGCAGTTTATCCTGTCATTAAAGGGAGGGTGGTTCAGGGATCTTAATTTAACGAGTTAGCTCGTCTTAAGTACAGTTCGCTCTCCGGCGTGGAATAAAGGTGCAAGCCACGCGAAAGATCGATACGCGTGATTATCGACTTGAGCAAATTGGAAGGGGTGCGAACCCCTTAATCAACCGGATGCGTAATCCAACGTGGGGTTCTATCTCGCAAACAGAGGTGGATGTAAAATAAAGACGCGCTAGGTTCCTTCCCGCTGATTGTGGAATCAGCTTGAAGAGGACGTCTGGAATGAAAGCGGACTCTTACGGCCATTGATGCGCACTCGCGATATCGCAATTCTTCCAACGTCTTTCGCACCGATGAAAGCACAAGGCGACGAAGACTGTCGCCTTTTCGGCATTCCGATTTTTATGCAAAATACTCATCGGAAATACGGTGTCGAGGCATTACGAGTTTAATGAATATCGAAGTCGATGGAAGCAGTTAAGATAAGTTTTTAATCTTTAATTTTAATTTTAATCTTTTAATGTTACCGGGTAGAGTTAGATATTCAGTTTTGAAGCAGTATAGTTATTGAAGATATTTGGGATATATTAGGTGATTTTTACGAAAATTCAAAATTCGACGAAAGATTCTGTTAATGATGAAATACTTGAAATTCGATTATTCCAATTTCGGTCCAATTTCGAAAGTGGAAGAATCCTTATCGCGGCAAGTCGAGTTTAAGTTTAACGAGTTTGAATAAAATCTTTTAATATTTTATTTTATATCTCGCAAATTTTGATCAAATATTTTCTTCGTCGAGTGAGTCCTCGGATGAGGACGATATCATTTTTATGCAGTTTCAACGCTCCATTCATGCAGAGCAGATAGGCAGAAGGATATAGGAGACAATGAAATGTAGCTCGGTTGCTAGAAGCTCCTCCTTTATTACCACCTATCAATATTTCAAAGCGAGCAAACTACGCGCATCAACAATGAAATGGTAACGCGTAAACTCGAGCACTGGTTCATCTGCTTCTCCAACTGCTGTCCAACGAATTATGGAACATACTGTATAAATAACGTGTCAGAAGCTGCTCCGATAAAGTTCCTATGCAAACGATCTTGGAGTGGTTTCCGTGGAACGCATTTGTATTCGAGGAATATGGGTCTGGTTTTAAAATTCGAAACGTGGGATAGAACGTGTCGTTAATACGACATCTGGCGACTTCTTTTGGAAGAACTTCGCAACGAGGATCACCATTTTCGCATCGATTTTTAGTAGAATTATTATTATCGGTTGGAAAAATTATGTATTACACTTTTATTCGCGTTATCCACACGATTACCAAGCCTTGAATAGTGTTAGATAAGCTGATCTCTTTAATCTACAGGATTATCGTTTGAATTGGAGTAAATAATACACCGGATACGATAAAACAATAACACACCCTATATTAGACATGCAGTATTTTGGAGTAAGTTTAAAACAGTATATCACAGCGGAAAAGAATGATATTACCGTATCCCAAATACGATTTTACATGGGAAGGTTATTACTATACGATGCAATGAAAAAATATTACTGGCTTCGAAACATTTTCGAAAATATATCAAACGTCTCTTTTAAACCCATCATCGCTCAATTTTTCCAACTACCGTTGGATTGAACGCACGAAAATATAATACGCAGGAGACTTTTCACACCTGTGCTACAATTTTCACGTAAACGGATCAAATTTATATAAAAAGAACGGAGACTACGGATAATCCTCGATATCATGGCGAAAAGGACACTCCATGGTACGCTTGTTATCCCTCGATTGGATTTGGAAAAATCTCGAAGAACCTGCCAGTTGTGAAACCACAACGAACCCGTGCACGCGTGTAAGTTGAAGAATTAAATTTTCCAGCGGTGCAGGCCAAGAGAGTCCGTTAAAGCAAGCGTTGCTCTCTGTAGCCTTATAACGGGGTACTTTTGCCATTGCAGAGACAAAGGAGCATTTATCGCAGCGGGGTGCTGGCGGCAGCCCCAAAACGCGCATATCGACCCAGTGCACGCACGATTCGCAAAAGCGAGGGTGAGGTCGCCGCGTGGTGACTATCGGGTAAAAGGAGCGATGAAAGCGTCGTGTGTGGGTGGATTTGCATCGACACCGAGAAGGGATCTGCACCTACCCCTAGAGAAACGCAAAACAATTCGGCGTTTGACGCAGAGGACGCGCGTGCTGCGCGTAAGGTCGGTGGAAAAAAGAATCGACCAGGAAGCGAACGCAGGCCAACCCTGAGCTCATGGGGATGCGTAGGATGCTGCGATCCTCTCGCGAGGGTTCTCGGCCGTCCGCGATGGGGTGCTTGCGAATATTTCGCGAATTCCTTCGCGAACGGGCGACTTTAATTAAAATCGTAAACGCATCGTTCCTTCCGTCGCGTACCCTTGACGGGCTGCAAATATTCCGTGCTTGAACGCGGTGACGAGAACGGCCAGGAAGAGTCGACACGCTCGCGTCGATTCTTCGAGGAGATGCGTTTAATTAAGAAAATAGTTCGTCGCGAGTTTTACGGTTATTACACACGGAGATGTACAAACAGCACTGGCCTCGGAGTTGCGGCTAATTTCGAAGCTATCGGCTCGGAATTAGTAGGAAACTGCGAAACTCGAGTTTTTTCAGTGACAGGCATGGAATTTAATTGCGCTCGATGTTTTCGTTTCCACGTGCAACGAAATTCGCTTCTCATCGTCGCAATTAACCGGTTATTCGGCTCGAATGACCAACGTTACGAGTTTAACGAACATTCTTCTTTCGGGCTAACACGCGTAGACGGATCGCAGTGCTTGGTAATGCCAACACGTTTATAATTGCGCTCTTTCAGGCAACGATTTGCCACAATTCACGATCGACCGGGGAGTTATTTTCCTTTCGTAGGCGTGGAACTGTTATCAGCTTGGCGAACGTAATTCCAGGCCTGGTTCGTTCGCCGGTAATTTTGCTTCACCTCGTTTTGCCGGCGTACATGGAAAAATACATAGAAAGACCGCGAAACGCTATCGACGTGTGCATCGACCGCGTCGCGAAACAACCGGTCTATCCGTTTCGAGCAAATTTATTATCAACGTACAAACTGCTTGCTGCGCTAAGCTACTGTGCTGGCACGTGAAGCTCGGTATCGTCAGGTTGCAATCAATTTTCATAAACTATCCGTGTAATCTGGTACGAGAAGTTTATAAACTACCGGCGCCTGGCCGATTCCTTAATAAATTTCTTTTCACCTCGGTGTGGAACACGAATTTCGAAGTTCGATTTTCGTTATCTTCCATACCCGTTTATTTTGAAAAATTCTCCCTTCAAAAATCTACCGGGATAAAGGGAATTGCTATCCATACCGGCTTTGCTAATCTCAGAATAATAACACGATTAATAAAAGATTCGAGGTAGACTTATCAGCAAAAATTAATTTCTGGTATCGTATCGACGAATTCAGTGTAAACAAAGCCCTGTTTAACAAGTTTTATCGCATCTGAAATTCAGACAAATCCTAAAGACACACGCGATTAATTAAAACCGATCGTATGTACGATATTACATAAAATTTTGAAATTAAATCGCATTGCGAGATAACGAGATACGCGTATTAAACATTAAATACAACGTACATTGGTAAAAAATAGAGCCTATTTTGAATTTTAATCTGTGTATTCCAGTAGATATTGAACATGTAAAAATTCGCAGGTCATTACTCTTTCTCTCTCTCTCTCTCTCTCTCTCTCTCTCTCTCTCTCTCTCTCTCTTTTTCTCAATTTTCGTAAATTGTATACACGTGCACGTAATTGGAAGAAGTTCCAAATTGTTCTACGTAAGTGCTCGCGTATTTCTGCACACAGACTTACGTACTTACTGTAATAGAATCTCTTTTGGGCACCGCTTGCCTCAACGATACTATCAAATTCCCGTAAACCAGCGAATTTCGTTGGATCGTCGAAGCCGTTACATTTCGCCGGTTTATTCGCGTGCACGATGATAGCCGACTGGCATAATCGCTTTACCAGCTTATCGTAGATACGTTACCGATTTGCTCGTGGGTTTTAGCCAGGAATAAACATCGACGGCGTAGGATGAACTGGTACGAACGGCTGTGGCCCACTTAGCAGAGTTAATTTCCGAAAGAACGGGATCGCACCATGCTAACCGTGTCGATAATTAATGGACTTCACTCAATGGCCGGCTAATGTATGATTTCTCGTGACGTCGAACGGCCGTGTTGTCTCGCGTTTCAAACTGGCCAGGAAATGCACACGATCCCATTTTCGCATCGTCAACGAACCGATAATACGTGTACTCGAAAGACAGACTTTGTGATATTTTTAAAAAGAAATCGCAGCTTCGTCACTTCATCGTCGAGAGTTGGATCGTTGACGAGAGACGAGAGAAATTGCGAAACAGAGCGAATCTGCAAATTTCGATAATCCCCAAAGAATGCGAAATTCGTGTGTGCGAGAAGAATCATCAAAATGAGTTGCAAAAACGAATTTAAACCCTCGCAAGTTTTTCCTTTACGTATGGTGGGTTGACCAAAGAGTTTTGTTTTTTTTTTTTTTAATTATTGTCGAATAATCGGACAATTAATGTCACCATTTATTTTGCTCGGTTAGAAGGATTAAAAGAAATGTTCAAAACTTTCAAATCGGGACAATGCGATCTTTCACCGTGATAACCAGGCTGCGAAAAGTTTAGCAAAAAGAAAGAAAAAAAATTATGCGAATTCGGCTAGGAAATTCTAACACGTTTACCTTATTATACAGGTATTGGCACATATATCATTCTCTACAACAGGTTTTGTAAGCAAAGAATACGGTAATACTACCGCAATAAAAAATGATCTCGAGAGATACTTTAATCAAAAGTCAAAGAAATTTTATATCGATGGGGTATCGTCTTTGCCAACGAAATAGCAAGAANTCGGCTAGGAAATTCTAACACGTTTACCTTATTATACAGGTATTGGCACATATATCATTCTCTACAACAGGTTTTGTAAGCAAAGAATACGGTAATACTACCGCAATAAAGGATGATCTAAAAGAATAATTTTATAGAGACTTGTAATCGATACAGTAAATAAGAATTAATTAGGCTAAGACTATTCGGTGGATTAAGTCTAAACGATAAATACAGCTTTACAAATAAACGGCTTAAAAACAACTTAAACAACTTGAAACAACTAGCAATTTTATAACGACTCTTCATCTTGTCAACTTCATCGTTCCTTTCGGCAGAAACTTTCTCACCACGTAGACTTTCTTCGAGTGCATTCATGACCAAATCTGGTCATACTTGCTTTTATTTTCCCTTGTACCCCTTTTCGTCCAAGAGAACCTCGACCTTGTCACTGGGTTCGGTGATTCATGCGTTTTCCCATCCCTCGTTACTTGCCAGGTATTTTCTTTTTTTCAAAGTCCCTATGTATTTTCGTGATACTACACTAAATTGGAAGCCCTTCTGCTATAAAGCTGGTGGCGTTTGTTACGAATAAAAATATTCGATATCGATATCTCGGTGGTTTAAATTTGACACCGGCTAATCCTCTCGCTAATCCTGACGCCTACGAGTCGCCTTTTAACAACGATAGGGTGAAAAGATAACATCGTACAAATCAATGGATAATAAATCTTTTTTCGAATCTCCTGTGTGAAGATTGCTTCTAATTTGAACCTACGTATTTCGGAAGCACAGAGTGCAAAAAAATTCGCGAACAATTACCTTGTTTCTCAGCCGCGTCGGTGAGAGTACGCAGAGAGATGCAAATTTTAATGGCTTACAAATGAATTCATCGTTCGTTTCGAAGTCTCAAATAGGATTCTTTTGCGAAGCTTCTTTTGCCGTGAAATTAATCCTTTTAATGCCGAACGACGATATATCGTTTTTAGTTTTTTCCTTACAGGTTTTAAACCTTAGCAAATTCGTCAAATTGGTTCGATATTCTTCGCACAGGTACGACATTTTTTCTCGGCACTAAAAGGGTTTAAGAATAGTGCAAAGTCGTCGAGAGAATTTGGAATTCTAAGGACACGGTGTAACTTTAGAGGTGAAATGTTTAATCGATAAGTTTCACTGTCATGAATAAGCATGAGGTCTAAAGACCTCCGATCTTTAGAAGCTCAAATTAGTTTTCTTGCTCGCATCATTTCCTTCCGTCGATATCTCCCTGACATTGCGATTTCCGAAAGAAAGAATATAATTTTTCAAATAGCGATCTATCCTGTAAAATTTGCGATTAACAGTAAACTCAAAATGACCGGAGAATAGGAAAAAAGTAGAAGCTTCAAAAAATAGAATAACACGAGACATCGCGAAAATGACTATACGTATATTAGAAGAAAGTTCGCAAAGACGAGTGATTGAGATAATAAAGTTGAACGCGAAATTTTTAATAAAAATTTGGAAAATAGTGATTTAAACCATGGTAGGTTTAGTGTTAATCGTGAATTAGTCCAATGGATCAATCTCGCGATTAATTTCCAATCAGCGTGAAGATAGATTTTCGATCAACTGCATATGTATCTTATCACGATTTTTCAATCATGTCCGTGCAGTATGAAGGGTGCAGTATGAGGTCCGCGATTGGTCAGACATTTTAAAGGTTATAGATCCGCCTTTGATAAAAAATTCTTAAGTAGCACAGGTCTGCCATTGTTTAGACACGTTTAAGTATTAGCGTGATACGACTATTCGCGTCTTTTTTTTTATAAGAAAATTCCTCGTAAAATTTTCTTGCGTTGAAATAGAAGACGGGAAAAAGAGAAGAAATACGAAACTTGTACGGTATAAATAAAAATTTACGATACAAGCAAATAATCAGTTTATAATGCTATGCGATATTAATAATTAAGTTAGACAAACGCGTTTATGTTCATTCCATTAATAATAATGGAGATTTGATTTAATCCTTCGATCGTGTACCCACGTTCATATTGCAAAGGACACCTGCGGTTGCATATGCAATTCCATTCGCGGATTCAAGATAGTTCGACATTCGAATGAATTAATTATACACCACGGAATCGATATGACGGTTTTGGATCGGTGATTCGTATTAAAAAATCGTCGAATAATTAAGGTTGCCTAATATTGGTCCAACTTGCTATTTCTGATTTGTCAATATTCGCTTGAATTACACTGTTCAACACGAATTTTAACCTGTAATATTTATTAGAATATTTTTGTCGTTTGCTTTCGTAAAAACGGATTTGTAGCTGAAACTGTTCTATCACGCTCGGCTTTCAGAATTGTGAATTTTTCTAAGAATGCATGATTTTTGGTTAAAATAAAGTATTACATGAAAAATAAGACTATTAGGAGCTTTATTGTTGTCTTGCAAGTTACGTGATAGTTTCGCGAGTTTATCGATGTCCATAATTATAATTATTTGTGTCGTTGAATAATTATAACTGGTCGTCAAGGTTTAAAATAAACCATATCGTATTCTGCAGGCTTCTTTGAAGAAGAATGCACGAAGTAAAATTGTCGAAGAAGTGTTCATTTCGATTAAATCGAGAAAACTTTCATCGGTAACGTTGATACGAGATTTTACCGCCAAGCAGCTGTTGCTCGCTTTTCTAGCCTCGACAGATATACGGATAATCCGAATAGCAAGCGCCATGGAGCTAACATATAACCGTCTGCACAAAAGGAAAAAAAGACAATTCATTATGACTTTATGCACAAACGACATATGGACCGTTTATTTTGAAAGTGGTTTCTTTCTTCTTCTTTGGTTTCGAGAAAGTTGAACGTTAGCAGATCTGACAATTAAAAAATATAGGTTAATCATGCGAAGTCTGGGAATGTTTGTACTTATTTATCAATATGTAATTTGATTACATAAATTTCTTTTAGGCGAAGTTAAGTAAAATAATATACAATTTCCAAGCTGCAAATGGACTTGCAACAACTTTTATAATTAGTCAATTGAAAATAATTCTTCTTAATTAATCTCTTATGAGTAATTATTCTCCGGAATATTCTAACTGCATTTATTAATTACTGCCTTCTACGCAATTAATTCATAAATTACGTATACACATTAGAAAAACAACATTGCATGTTCCTATATCAATTTTGTTCATGTTTTACTTATAGTATAGTTTATTATTAATTAGTTTTACGTGCAATAGTGCCGAGCGTTGTTATCAAAGCACGGACGCCGTTGTGTAATTATTAATAACGCACTAATTGGTATCAAATTTTTATTTACTATCTTTATTCAAAGTTGCATAAGAATTTTTCCCAAAGCTTCTGGTTTGCATTGGAGCTATAAAAGTTCGTTAATTAAGCGGTGAAATTGTGTAATTTGTTAATTTTTTCTGCTAAAACTACTCTATCCTTTTCTAACAGCTAGCTGTTCTTGTTTGTCCTGTGGCAAGTTTTAGAGGAGCTCCTCGCGCGTTCTATTTTCCTGTTACTTTCTTAAGCTTTGAGTTCAAATCATAAATAGCGCTGTTCGAAAGTCGCTCCAGTTTTTATCCTTGTCTAAGTTATTGCAGAAATTACTGCCGTATCAAAAGATTGCTTTGCGGATATATTGAGCATAGTTCTTGTTCAACAAAACAAATTTATGTGTCCAGTTTTATTCGTGTAGTAATATGTTGAAGATAATAGAAAATAAATTCGATACAAAAGGATACATCGTTTGTAGCGGACTAACTCTAAACTTCGTTATGGCGATTAATGGAGTGGGAAAAGAATAGAAATTATGTTTCTTCCATTTGTAATTTATTTTCCTTGGAGCGCAATTGTTATGGCTGTGCATACAAACATTTTGGAAACACAGCGGATAATATTTAATTTCTTGTCTTACAAAATTTTGATTCGGTTTGATCTGGAGTGATCGGTTAACCATCACTCAAACATTCTTATAATTAAATAAATCATCACCTGTATCAATCCCAGAATTATACTACATGTATATAAATAATATTTCCTATTCGTTCTTACTTTTGGAAAAATTTCAGTGTAAAGTATTTGTTGTAATTCTCAGCGTGTACAAATGTTGAGACGTTGAGCACCTGGGTTTGTATAATAAAGTGCACTGCTTTGCGTTTTACACTTTATTATACTGGTTTGTTGATGTGGTAATAATGATGCTGCGTTGTATGCATTCCGTTTGCAGTCTGCGTTCTGTCCATAGAGTTCTGATTATGTTATCGATGTGTTCTTTCTTTGATGGTTAGTTTAGTTCTGATGTGATCTGTTTGATGTTTGTTGGAATTCGGTTCGAATATGTTGCGATTGGTTGTTACAGGATCTACTAGAAGGAAAATAGAATTTTTTGATTGGATTGTGCTTGTGTCGGAAGGATATTTGCTGATGGAGTAAGAAGAAGATACAGGAGTCGTCTTTCGCTATTATTTTGTCGCTTCGTTGGGTCAGTCGCATGTGCGTCTAGTCTGTTGGATCTGGTTGTTATAAATTTTCAGTGCTTGTTTCTAGTTATTGCGATTTAATCCGTAAGTAGAATGCGGACGGACGTTTAAGGACGAAAGGAAAGGAAAGGGATGCGTTTCGTCCTGGACCTGCTAGTAAACTCATCAGTAAGACTATCTAGCTGGCCCTGCCTTAGACGACGGGAATAATATTAGGACTAGCGATAAATTTAGGTTTATTTCGGATGATACAGAAGGGAAAGATATGAAGAGGTATGTGTCGGTTGACTCAGAGTTGACTGAGTCATGATGTACCTTTAGAGAGAAAAAGTTATCTGTACACTCGAGTAATACTTCCGACTACAGGACCCGTCACACTCTCGTGTACGCAGATTGACATCTAGGACGACTAAGCAGGGCAATAAAGCAATTTCGATTGCGAATTTGTATTCAGGACTCTACAAGAACTCTACAAGAATCGCCGAATGAATATTAGAAATTAGAGAAAGGGTGGAAACTCGTTGAACTGCGTTATTAATGCCTGAGCCATTTCTACCTGATACATAAGTTAAAACTCGGTACGGACGGAAGTCACATAAGTTCTATATAAGTCGTGAAAAAGTTGCTAGCTAAGTTGCAGATGGGTCACCAGTCCTATCATCTCAAACTTCCTCTCAAGTTCGACTCGTTGTTCAGAGTATGTCGGAGATGTCGCTAGCCGTAGAAAATTAATTTCCAATAAAACTTTCACCTGTTAAACTGAACACGCTGCGAGAGTATAAACACGGCTGAGAAAATATCGGTTCGAACTCCCGTTTAATTTTCCTCCGCTGGAATTGCCTCGAGTATCGAGCAAAATTCCTACCACATCCAACCGGAAGTTACGTCTGAATTAACACAAAGACTAATAATAATCGAAGTCGCGCAACGAATATAAAACGGTGCTGCTATATCCATGAATAAAAATCAGTATCAACTTACGATATAATCGTGAGAACAAGAATTCTGAAATGATTCATTTCAATTTCCGTGATAGTTCTCGTGGTGATTTCGTTTTAGAATCTGTGGTATGAGAGTGAGGAATGTTTGTGTGGAAGGATGAGTATGGCGAGTGTGATCTATGATTTGTATATGTTATCGTAGAAGCAGAGAGGAGCGACAAAGATTCGCGAAAAGACAGTCAGTACGTTGACGTCCTTGACATACAAATTAAATACACGTGATGCGATTGAAAAATATTATTTTATTTCGCTAAGTTGAACTACAGAATGGAAGCTGAAAAGGAATATATATTTTTTTTAAATATTGGATTTTCATTGATAAGATTGATTCATAAAACTTATCTTTTGACATACAATGGAGAGAAATAATTACCAAAGTCAAAGAAGGGCCTTGAAATAAATGACGAGTCTAACTCGTCATTGTATGTTAAGGGGTTAACAGGAATCATGACATAAAGATATCGATATCTCTCTCTCTCTATATATATGGGAAGAAAGTATATCACAGCGAGAAGCAATCCCATTTGTTGTATTCTGTTGTATGTGCCGTAGTTTAAATAAAAATTGCTATATTGTCCACTTACTCACACTTCTGACCGCGGTAAAGAAATAAATTCCAGATTTCGATGACGCGTTCGAGCACTAATAAAAATTAGCAGGACGGAAACTTTACATTTCGAACAGGCTCGATTTATATTCGCCAGGTAATTGTAGCCGGTTCTTGTGATCGAGCAGGCGATTCTTCGAGCAAAATATTTCCACGCCGACGTTCGGCCACGTATTACTCTGTGTCATAACCACACGGACAATCCATCAATTTGGCCGGATTGCGTGGAAATAGTGTTTCACTCCAATCGTTTCCTACGCGGGAAATTGGACTAGGGTCCGTTTACTGTCGTTTTATTCTCCTCTGCTACTCGATATTCGTTGATACACTCCGTGTCGTCGCGCGAAGCCGCGTAATTTTTACGAATTAGTCGCGGTTCCTGCCGTTGGCCAGCAGCTGACCGACCATTTCCGGTCTGAACGATGGCCACTGCGTATTTTTGGTGAAAGTGCACTGTCGGGGAAAAATACACGCGCGAGAAATTCAGCGGAGAAGCGTAATGTCACGGGGCAGGTTCTCGACGAAGTCGAGAGAACGGTAAATTTGGCATTTCTAATTTTAAAGGGTACTTCGGTGCAATGAAACTCGCATGCATACATCAGCTAAAGGATTACGTAAAGTATCACGGAAAAGCGCTTTCCAAGTGGTACACGGGGCTATTTCAGATTTCCAGCCAAGTTTTTGTTTTATTTTATTATTAACCCCTTAACGTACAATAACGAGTTAGACTCGTAATTTATTCCAAGGCCCTTCTTTGACTTTGGTAATTATTTCTCTCCATTGTATGTCAAAAGATAAGTTTTATGAATCAATCTTATCAATAAAAATCCAATATTTAAAAAAAAATATATATTCCTTCTCAGCTTCCATTCTCTAGTTCAACTTAGCGAAATAAAATAATATTTTTCAATCGCATCGAGTGTATTTAATTTATATGTCAAAGGGTTAATACTAAATTACATCTACAACCAACTTCACTGAGCTAACCAGCAAATTTGATGAATTAAACGATCCATAGCGTTGTCGCTAACATTATACGTGATGTTGGTTCTTTTGTTTAATTCCATCAAATCGGTTTGTTTATTCCTTTTTCAGTCTTCTCTGTTATGATATACGAGTTAGATCCTTGATGTGTTCGTTTGGATGATTTGATATTCGTTTTTTCTGTATTGTAATGAATTTTCCTATCTGTTCATTGATATTATAGAAATGTTGGACGGATGACGGAAACAACTTTTTAATAATCAAAATGGTTTATTCAAAATAATAACTATACGCTTGTGTATTGATACTTATAATTCGCACATTGACACTGAACTCTTAACTGATTACGGAATATTACTTACTGCATACTGACTTGCTCATAAGTCATAAATCCCTGTCGCCTTTCATACTCATGCTCTCTTCTTTAATCATGCTTTTAGTCACGTATTCTAGATTCTTCCTTCTTCAGTCATGCTTTTCTCACGTATCCTAAACATCTGCACGCACTTGAAACTAACATCACATATCCATTCCCTCTGCTATCGTTCTTAACTTTTAGATTTACCAGACCGGTCAAAACGACTGGTTTTGAAATTTCAATTCAAAATTCCTACTGCATGTAACATTTTCTTTCCGAAATGATATCATGACTTTCGTAGCCATAACTAAAGAATCAGTTTTATGAATTTTATATTATTTTACATGTATTCGTAAAAAATATATTTTTTGTTATTGACACTTATACCAGTACCAATCAAAATGTTTCTATGCGATGAAATGACATAGGGTCAGCTACAACAATTGATAAGTGCAAAAGAAGTGTATGCGGAAAGTGTACACTCAGCAAAATCTACATATGTAAAAATTGTAACCGACGAACTACGATTAATCGTTTGATTAATATTATTCAACTTTTTTTGTCATTTTTCAAGTAAATAAAGACTGGAAACACCACTAAGCACTTATTCTAAAGACCAGTCATTCTGGCATTGACTGGTCTTGATAGAAATAGATATACTTAAATACCGGTAAATCTAGTATTAAGATACGGCTCATTATTCTCACATGTGTGTCCAAGTCTATATGTAGAGAATTTGAGGTGAAGTACCATGGAACAGCAGCGATAGTTCTCAGTCGAGGCAAATTGGTTTCAACTTTTCCCCGACTCCATCAAACATCTATTTTATGGCATCGAGGTGTTTTCCCATTTCGATAGCTGGCTTTCCAGTGGTATAGATTACCACAGGAGTTAATTGAATAAGGATCATGTTAATGGAATTTCGAAACCAAGCGTGTACGATAGCGTTGTACGGCTGCATGGGGAGAAAAGGTATCGAGCTAGGGTCAACGACAGGCTGGATAAAGCCCGTTCTCGAATTAACTCTCCGTGATTCTTTCTCTTTTCCTTTGATCGTCGATCATTGTCGGACTCGACGTAAACCGCGGCGCCATTTTGAAGACGCGCGGCGCTTTGCAAAATTGTTAAACACCGATCGGCGTTCCATGGGTCGCCGGGATGAAATTAACGCCGGCTTAATCGATAGTCGTTCATCGAGGGACACGATTATAAATTCGTGTCATTTGTCCCTTTGATGCACTTTGCCTGTTAATTCCGGTGCATGAACTTTTATTGCGTATGCGTCCGAATGACGTAAAAATTTCGAAATTCTCTCTTGCGATAATTTTCATCCTGATATTTCGTTTTC
This sequence comes from Euglossa dilemma, assembly GCA_002201625.1. Lineage (NCBI taxonomy): Eukaryota > Metazoa > Arthropoda > Insecta > Hymenoptera > Apidae > Euglossa > Euglossa dilemma. Next base: position 3,772,927 of record NIJG01000099.1, on the reverse strand, counting down.
TTCATTTTCTCGGCATCTTTTCTCCGATTTTTATCACCGTCTGTCTTCTGAGAATTGTACAGGGAAAGGAATACGAGGGAATTATCGAACTGGTTTGTTTAATAGTAGAACGATTTTCTGGATAACAGGATTTAAGGATTAAGCTTCTCACAGAGCTGAACGTTTTTCGTGGAGGATAGGCGTTACACTGGTAAAGAAATCAATAAAACATGAATTTCGTAGCTATTGGACGTTTCCAGATAACTTCGGCTCGATGTGATACGATGGGGAAGATTGATGATAGATTTAACGTTTAACGGATTTTATGCAGCATACGTTTCCATAAAACTAGTTTTTATTCATTAATTTGTCCTAGTTTCCTTCGTATATGCGAATAAAATGAATTGGTTAGGTGCTAGACTAGAATGGCAATTGGTAATCCTCGTCTATCCCATTTGTATCATGAAACCGCGCTAATTAAGTTCCCGATCTGCCTTGTTTGAAGTTTCACAGGCAAATTAACTCGGACTGTGATTTCCCAAGCTTCATATAGGTACACAGTTCTCGTTAGGTATATAAACGATCGGCGTTGCTAATGCAGAGAATGATTTTTCTATTCCAATATCCCCTCATATATTGATTTTTATAGTTTTATCGCAAATTCGTGCTTCCTGCACTTTGTTATAACGATGCGCGTAATAATTTGCAAATCTTTCTCGTACGGTTTCCTTACTTGTGCTATTTTCTTTCTCTAATTCACGGTAGACTGAAAGCATCGAAGCGAAAAGAGAATTTTCATATTACTTCGATATCTAATAAGTTATAGAATTCCGTAGCTCCATAAATTTCTTGCGATATTTATCCACCGTTTCAATTCCAACGTTATTCTCACCGATTTACTAAGTACATCCCGCTGTTTTCTTCAATCTTTGGAAATAATAATCGTCGAAAAAATGGGAGTACGTCTATCTTCAACGGTATGCGGTAACTTTGCTTTGCTTTAAAGAAAAATTCTTAACTCTTTGCAAGTACTTATTTTTTTGTAATCGTTCTCGCGTTACGCAAATTTTCGCAAATTTCTCGTAACTTTTGAAAGTTCGCGTTTCAAGTGTACCGTTTCAATTAAAGTTCGTTTAAAGCATTCGCGTAGCTTTGAACGAGGATAATATCACCCTTAAATCTCTCAAAAATGATCAGCGTCTAAGAAATTTCTGACTCGTACATACGCGAAAAAATATCGCTATAGCCGAGTTATTACGAATTCTTTTTACACGCTGATCTCGTGTTTCCTGCTCGTTACACGGGGATGTTATTACGGACACCAGAACTACTGAAATTTTCCATGACAATTTTACGATCTACCTCGTTTTTCTTTGTTGTCACGCCAGAGCTGTAAACATTTTATAATGCAATTTAATAACCTTTTGCACCGGACATTTACTGGCACTTTTAAATCGATAATTCTTTCTCGTATCACGGTGACAGATTACAGATGACTGATTACTTTTCGGTGCAAGATAAGATTCTGTACATAAACCTTATCCCTGGACTTATGGCAAAATTGAAAGATTATCTCTTTCGACTCGATCGAAAGCAAGTCGCGTTTTATAGACATTGCCCGAGACATCGGTTCTTCGGGCAAAAACTTGGCAGAAGAACTCGGATAACGTACAATCTATCGGCATTGAAAATGAAATAGAAGTACGTAGAATCATTGTCTGCCATATCTATGCGGACCATACCAAATTATCTTGTCACGAGAAATATTTTTGAATATACCAAGACGGTACAAGACAAAATGCTTTTGCGGTATCAGCTGACAAGATTGAAAGATTATCCTTTGATTTGGTTGAAAGACGTGTTTTGTAGACGTTGCTGCGATATTTCTTCTTCGCGCAAGAAATAGACTCCATAATTTTTTAGATATTTATGATTAAAGATTTATAAAAATATAAATATCTCAAAAACTATTGAGTAATTACCTTTATAAATATCTCAAATATAATATAACAATATAATA